>JADBJO010019678.1:30000-32789 GCA_016801955.1 Conus betulinus | reverse complement strand
CCTCAGCCGCTGCCGTTTTCCTTGCTCCCTTTGTGGGTCATCCGTGCTTCCCTTTTTCAGACTCACTCACCGCTAACGCCACATCGGAGCCTGCTGCTGACTAAAGCCCAAAGGACTGTAACAGATGATGCACATCTGGAGGTGTTTTCAGCGGCCATACTAATACCGTACTGCACTGCCTGCCACCCCCGCTAACGATTATAACCCAAAAACCCACCCTCACCTCAACCTATGCTTCACAACACTTCGCTGCCCCCCCCCCCCCCCCCCCCCGGCCCCCCTCCCTGCCTCCCTGCCCGCCCCCCCCCCCCTCCTCCTCCAAACCGAAAGGAAAACATAAAAGAAAAAAAGAGAGAAAAACGCGTCGAAACTAAAACTTTGTGATGACAAGACGGCGAGACAGATCTTTCTCTTTTTGCGTATTTCTTACGATGATGTCACTCCAGAGTTTGGTATACACATTACCGTCTGTCGTTCCTTTGAAAAAAAAAAAAGAAAAGAAAAAGAAGAAAAAGGGCAGACGCTCAAATTTATGAACCAGTCCCTTTTTTTTTTAAAAAATCGTTTGTTTTGTCTTTTTTTTTTGCTTTATATGTGGCAAAGAAGAAGAAAGAAGGAAAACACCAATAGAAATTTAAACCCATTACCCGAACCAGAGTAAAATTGGGCCATAGATTATAAAACTTCTTGACGAAAAATGTTTCACTCTCTAAACTAATTCTCAAACCGGATGAAAAAAAAGAAAAAAAAAAAAAAAAAAAAAAGAACAGCGAGAAAACGTCAGAACTTTTTTCCATGTCAATCGAATCAAATCGGATAAAAATTTGTTTGAATCGCCAATAAAATCTTCATTGTCCCAAGCCCTGGTTCGGACATTCATGGTTTATTAATGGTGGGTTGTGCTGATGCCAACACAGATCCGTCCAAGCCGGTGGAACAATCATTTTGATAAAAGGGGAATGGGGAAAACATCACCACGACCTTTTACAGCTGTAAACCTACTCCTCTTCCCATCTCTCTTCTCCCCCCCCAAAAAAAAACAAACAAACAAGTCAACAAACAATAAAAAAAAAAACCCTCTTACCAGGAACAAGAACTGGGACAAACATCAACACATTTACAAGCTGAAACAACCTCATCCCCTAGCCTCTCCCCCCCCCCCCCCCCCCCCCCCCCCCCCCTCAAAACAACCGACCAACCCACCCTTATACCAGAACAGAAGTGGCAAAAATAGAATGCGGAAAAAATTACAAATCCCTCCGAACAAGGAAAGCTAAAGTCTGCTCTCTGGCAATGATTTGTCAGCTCGACGAAAACACCAAGTGCTTGATTTAAAAAAAAAAAATCAGAATTCACCTGTGATCAAGAATGCAGAATTAATCAGCAAAATCTTGGCATCGCTTATACTTCTCTTTCAATACGACGTCAGTTGTGTGTTCGAACATGTTAGGTGCGTGCTCATCTGCGAGTCAGATCAATGCACTTGTAATCGTGTTTCCCCACTCTGTGGGTTTGGGAAGGCTATCCTATGTAATGCATTCTATTTGTGTCTTCCTTTTTTTTTCTTTTTTTTTTTTTTTTAACAACAGGCATTCTCCTCAATCCCAGACAAAAGGCGAGTGCTGCAGATCTAACTTTAGTAGCTAGCAACCTGCTGTAAATGGAAATATCCAAGGTGACACAATGAACAGAGATCATAAGCTTTTGTTACTGGGTTTTTGTTTGTTTGTTTGTTTTTTGTTTGTTTGTTTGTTTTCCCTCAATGTTAAAAACTTCGAAAAAAAAATGCAGGCAGCAGCCCCACAGCTGACGTCACAGTCTTCTGTCCAGGGCGCTGGCTTTGAGTAGAGAAACTGAATACACAAGGCAAACCTTTTTCTTTTTTTTTAAGTTTATACGACAAACTTTGTTTTCCCTGAATGAACACCATGCTGTGGTTACAGGGCATGCAGATCTGTTTTCAAAGGTTATTGCCCAGTCCCCCTTCGAATGAGACTATAACAACCGAGGTTCCGTGTGTGAAACGCACGCATAACAACTTGCACACAGGTAAAAATCCCATCACCAACTTTCGGAAGAGAAGGCCAGTTTGGCCGTTGGTATGGATGACACGTTACACATAACATGCACCTTCCCCGAAGTTGCAGTATGGCTGCCTTAATGGCGGGATTTAAAAAAAAAAAAAAACGGTCCATACACACAAAACTCCACTCCCTTTGTTGGGTAGATGGGATTAATCCTTGCCTGTCTATACAGGGAATGTCTGCAGGAGTATCAGCCTGCGTAGTAGGCAGAAAAAAAAAATGAAATAAAAGTTATTGCCGATTTCAGGAGTGCACCTTGGATCGCAGAGGTATATAATCCAATGAGACTGAGACTTTGTGAAGTTGTTCCAGACCGAAGGAACTTCCAGGATCTCCAGAGATGACAGGAAAGCCTCGTGTTCCGTTTAAGGACAAATAAACTGGCTGCCAGTTTCGCCGTAGCACAGTAGGCCGTAAATGTGGTTGCATGCAGATTTCTTGTGAATCTACCAAAAGCTTGAAGGGTCCACTTTGTCGTATATCGGAGTGTCTTTTTATCGAATCCCACTTCCCAGATTCCCCATAATCCACCAAAACGCCTGCCTGGGCCAATTGGCCGTACACGTATGTGTCCTTTTGCCGAAAGCTCTTTTTTTTTATTTGACTGTGCATGTGGTGTGTGGTGTGTGTGTGTGTGTGTGTGTGTGTGTGTGTGTGTGTGTGTGTGGTGTGTGTGTGTGTGTGTGTGTGTGTGTGTGTGTGCGT
>JADBJO010019678.1:7500-22500 GCA_016801955.1 Conus betulinus | reverse complement strand
CACACACACACACCACTACTGTCACCTTCAAGGGACACTACAGTTATTGCTGCTTCTATTCCTGCTGCTGCTGCTGCTGCTACTGCTGCTGCTGCTACTGCTACTACTACTACTTACTACTACTACTCGCTGCTGCTGCTGCTGCTGCTGCTACTACTACTACTACTACTACTACTACTACTGCTGCTGCTGCTGCTGCTGCTGCTGCCCCGCTGCTGCTACTACTACTACTGCTGGTGCTGCTGCTACTGCTGCTGCTGCTGCTGCTGCTACTGCTACTGTGCTATTATGCTGCTGCTGCTGGTGCTGCTGCGACAGTTGCTGCTACTTGCTGTGACTTCTATCTCTACTGCTGCTACTGCTTCTGCTGCTAGTAATGCCGCTGTTGTTGCTGCTGCTGCTGCTGCTGCTGATGCTATTACTACTATTCCCGCTGGTGCTGTTGTTGCTAATGCAATACTACCAAGTGCCACCACCACTGTCACTATGACCACTACTACGATCATGACCTACTACCACCGCGACACACCACTGCTACTATAACTACTACTGCTACACAGCTGCTGCTGCTGCTGCTGCTGCTACTACCACCCATTACTACTATATCCGTATATGCTATTACCACCACTGCTATTACCACCACCATGAGGACATCAGAAGAGATCTGAAAACACATTACCATGAGGACACAACACATCACAAGAGATCTGAAACACACACACTCACACACACACACACACACACACACACATACACCCATCAAATATGACATCGGCAGAACCACAGCCTAGGAAGTTGAAGTTACTCAAGTCTTAGCGTGCAGGCAAGTTACGCGCTGAATTCATCTCCAGAAAGACGGAGAGACCATTCTATACGTCACCACACAGCGTCATCTTCCCTGACGGACCATCTACATGCTTCCCTCAGCTTCTTCATTGGATCTTCGACACAGTTACAACAAATGCGATCTTTATGGCCTAAAGGCGAGAAGAGATTTTTTTCCCCCCCTAATCATGTCTGCTCGTAATTAATTTCCATGTTTTTTTTGTAAACAGAGCCTGTTCTCACTGCTGCACAAGATGATTTGATGGTCTCATTCTCCCAAGAAGTCAGAAAGGAAGTAATTCTTTCATCACATACCGCCGTTACGGTTAGTCTCCCTTGCATTATAAGTAGTGACAGCATCTGGTTGGTACGCGAGAAGATTGTGGTTCTCACTCTCCATCGTTAGGAATCCTCAGGGTCACGTTCCTCCCCATCCCCCAACTCCCACCCACGGCGTTCTACGTCTATTTTATCTTCAGTCAGGTGGTTGGCCCTTTCTCACCACTTCCCCCAACATCGTTTCTCTTCTTTTTCCGATTGGGGCCTTAAATCTCTGCCAGAGTTCTTTCCCTTGTCCTGGTTCGATCAGGAATGACGACCTGGAACAAAAACAATAACAATACCCCACCCCCACCCCACCCCAAAAGAAAGGGGGAAAAAAAAAAGAACGAAAAGAAAAAATAAAGAAGAAAAAGTTGCATTGAAGGTCGCTCCGGCGGAGGGAGGGGGGAGGAGGAGAAAGATAGGGTGTGGTGATGAGAGAGGAGGAGGATGATGGGTGTGTGTGTGTGGGGGGGGGGGGGGGGGGGGTAGAGGGAAAAAAGGGGGAGAGAGTGGGGGTGGTGGGGGTGGGAAGGGAGTGGGTTCTTCACGAGGTGTGGACACGAAGAGTGGGTCGACTAAGGGTATTGTGGAGGGGGGAGGAAGGATGAGAATGGCGAGAACAAGTGGGGAGGGGTGGGGGTGGGTTGGTAGGGTTAGAGGGGGGAAGGATGGAGGGGAATCTTAAGGGTGGAAGTATGAGACGGGAGGGGGAGGGGGAGGAGGGGGGAGGGAGGGGGGGGGGGGGGGGAGGGGGGCTTTCGCAAGAGGTTCAGAGAAGTCTTTGACTATGTCCTCGACATTTTCCCACGGTAGATTGTCAGTCGTCAAAACAGTAGTGGGACATGTCGCAGGTGTTGGGGGGGAGGGAGGGGATGGGGGGGATGGGGGTGCAGGTGGGAGAGAAAGGGTGTGTGGGTGGGGCTGTGGGGGGGGGATGTATCGGGGGCGGGTGGGGTAGGGAAGAAGGGAAGTGGGTGTGTGTGTGTGCGTTGCAGGTGAAGGTGGAAGCGCTGGGGATTAATCTTCGTAAGCCGTAGAGAGAGATGATCTCTGGCAGTATCGGATCACTGCCCCCCTCCCCCCACGCTGCTTTCTACACACACACACACACGCGCGCGCGCGCGCACGCACGCACGCATACTGCACAAGCTCGTGCGCGCGCGCACACACACACACACCTTCGTCAATGGTAAACGTTTTTTGAGATTAGTTATGAAATATAACTTTCTAGGCACATATTAGAAGAGAAAAAATAAATCAGACACCAAACCTAAATTGCACCAAGCCAAAGTCTACGGTGGGGTGGGATGGTGTGTGTGTGTGGGGGGGGGGGGGGGGGGGGGCTGTAGGAGGGGAAAAGAGAGAGGTCGAGGTCATAAGGGCTGACTCTCCTTAAAACACAGAATACTTAAATGACTGCATCACCCAAAATCAAATTCTACAGCGCTCCTGGGGAATTGTGTGAGTGTGTGGGGGGGATGACAGTGGTGGCGGAGAGCACTGTGTATTCATCACACAGAGAGTACCAGACAAAAATAGACGATGGTCGAAATCCTTCTAGAGAGGTAACACAGCTCGCGAACAGCGAGAGTGATTCGACCCATTTTGATGAGACAGAGGCCGCTGGTGGGCACGGTCAAAAAGCTTTGCTTTGACCCATTCTCGTCAGAAACGAGTCAGGGTTTTTTATATTGTCTGATACAAAATACACTCAGCCGTAAAAATGTGGTGCGAAGGCAGTAGATCCGGGTCGTATCATTATCTTGTAAGGTATTCCTTTTGTTACTTCTTTGTATTTCTGTTCGTACTTGTTGAATGTGTGTGCTTTTAAGTTGAAAGGAGTGGCAATGGAGAGATGTTTGGTCACAACCGGTCCAAATCATTTTGTGACTTTCTTTCAGGTCTTGGTCGTACATCGAGTTTATCTAGCTAAAAAGAAAACTAGGAGCCCAAGCTTATGTGTGTACTGGGAGCTCTCGAAGATGACAAGCTTTTCACGCATTTAAAGAACAATCGCTACAATGTGTCCCAATGATAATCATCTTATTTCTGCTGGTTGGTTTCGAACTGAATTACTATGAAGAAAAACCTTTCGTTCGATGTACTCCTTTTTGTGAACTGAATTACTATGAAGATATAATACCTTTTGTTCGATGTACTCCTTTTTGTGGTGGACTTCGAATGTTGTAACGACTTAATTGACGTTGTTGTTTATTGGGCTTATTGTAACTGTAATTGATCTGTCCAAAGATCTAGTGTTTCTTTTCTAGTAATGTTTCACTTTTGCTTCCGAAATGGCGTTGACCAAAGATTCCTTTAAAATTTGTACGTACAATTCTAATAGGCTTAATAACTCTTGTAAAAGAAAGGATTGTTTTGATTTTCTTCGAAAAGAAAGAAGCCCATATTTATTGTCTTCAAGAAACTCACATGACTCTTCAGAATGAAAACTTTATTTGAAAAGTAAGCTAATTTTAAATGGAAAGACAGGTGTTATCTCCCCTCCTCCCCTTCCCTCCCCGATTTCTTTTCGATATAAGTCAATTACGGTTACCCTCCCCCCTCCCATCCTTCTCTCCCTTGCTCTTTCCTGGTCGAATGAAAAGGGTAATAATTTACTGCACAAAATACAAATTAGGAAAGCGCAGCGCAGTTAGTCACTCAGTTAGTTAGTTAGTTTAGTTAGTTAGTTAGTTAGTTAGTTTTTGTTAGCTAATTAGTTCGTTAGCTAGTTGGTTTAGTTAGTTTGTTTGTTTGTTTGTTTGCTCTCTTTTTCATTAAAATGAAACTTCACTGTTTTCTTATCTGCACTTCAGCAATAGTCACAGTGAGTGAGTGAATGTCATCCCGCTCCCCCCCCCCCCCCCCTCCACCACCACACCCCCCCACCCCCCTCCACGCCCTACGAATGGTTTTTTTTTGGTCGCCGGATCTGGATAGTGATTGAGATCATTACCAAATCTTACACGTTCGCAGACATCAATAGAAGATGTGGTGAAACGCAGGACACACACACACACACACACACACACACACACACACACACACATACACACACACGCGCGCGCGCGCGCACTCACGCACACACACACACACACACACACACACACACACACACACACCAAAACCACCACAGCTACCATCACATCACACTTCAACCCACAACACAACACAACACCAACACAAAACCGCACACCACCACAGTCACGGTCATCGAACGATCGATCTCTTCATATCAATAGAGCCCCTCCCCTCCACCACCCCACCCACCCAAAACCCTTACCCTTCTCCTCCTCCTCCTCCACCATACCATACCCTCCCTCTCCCCCTACCTACACCCCTACTACAAGCCCCCCTACTGCACCACCTCTCTACTACTACTCTCACCCCTCACCCCAACAACCCCCCCCCCCCCCCGTCCGTCCCACCCCTCACCCCACCACCCCTGCAAGTCCAGCCAGGCGAGTCCCCCCCCCCCTCCACACACACACACACACAACACAGCCGCCGCCAGGATAGCTGGGATGCGGCGGAGCGTGCACTGTGTTGTCCGTTCCCCGGTGCAGTCGTCACTGAAGCGTGGGGGGATGTTGTGTAAGTCTTGCGCGCACTGGCCGGGTGGGGAGGAAAACTCCAGAGGCGGTGAGGGGAGGGGGGAGGGGGTGGGGGTGGGTGGGGGGAAGGTGTAGGGGAGGACGGGAGGGGGTGGTGGGCAGGACGGGGGGGGGGAGAGAGGAGGGAGGGGGGGGGGAGTGTTCGCATAGGGAGATGACGAAGGGAGGGGATGTGTGTATGTGTGTGTGTGTGTGTGTGTGTGTGTGTGTGTGTGTGTGTGTGTGTGTGCGTGCGTGCGTGCTGGGGAGGGGTGGAGGGTAAGTGGAGGAAGAGGTTTTTTGTGGGGAATGGTGTTTTGGTGAGAGAGTGGAGAAGGGGGGTGTGAGCGGTTGGTGAGTTGAGTGGTGGTCTGAAACCGTTCTTGAGATTAAGGTTCGAGTCTTCTTCCTTCACCCTGGCTCTCCTCTCCCACCTCCCCGCACTCCCGTCCCCTTCCACCCGTACCCTTCACCCCCGTCCCCTTCACCCTCCCCCCCCCCCACCCCCCCCCCCCCCCCCCCCCCCCCACACACACACACACACACAACGGCCTTATCCTCACCATGCCTCTCACACTCTCTACTCTTTCTTATCCTCGCACCCCCCCCCCCCCCTCCCCTGCCCCCCCTACCGCCACCACCCCCCACTACCTACCATCCCCCCTCCCTTCCCCTCCTCCACCCACTGCAACCACCTCGCTCATAACGCTACATCGGTTTGATGCGTTATGCCAACAGATTAAGTCTGCCAGACGGATTAGGCAGACAAGACAGACTCGACCAGACAGACACAAGACAGACCATACGAAAGACAGAAGACAGACATACGGACAAACTAAACAAGTCGCACAAGACAGACAAGTCAGACTTTGTTTAGACAAGACACGTAAGCGAACATTGTGGATTGTCAGACCGACAGAGGGGCAGATACACACACATAGATGCAGATACAGACACAGACATACAAATGGACAATTACAAGTTGACAAGACGAGTACGTGGGTAGGTTGGTAGGTCGGTAGGCAGCAGGTAGGTAAGCAGATGCTGGATACGGACTTAAAGACGCGCATACTGACTGAAATCTATTCAGTTAGGTGGTAATTATAGCCCTGGCGGCCACGGAAATGGAGGTGGTGTGGGGCTCTGTGTGTGTGTGTGTGTGTGTGTGTGTGTGTGCGGTGCGTGCGTGCGTGCGTGCGTGCGTGTGTGTGGTGTGTGTGTGTGGTGTGTGTGTGTGTGTGTGTGTTGTGTGTGTGGCGCGCGCGCGCGTGTGTGTGTGTGTCCGTGCGTGTGTGTATGTGTCCGGAGGGAGATGGTACAGTTGGCACACCAGGGCTCTCGTCAGTCATTTCCTTACATAGTTGTTTCTTGAAAAAAGAAACAAAAAAAGCAAATAGTATTCATTTTTAGCACAAATAAACCAGTGTTCATTTTGTTCATAAAAATATGACAAAATTGCCTAAAACTCAGATGAGAAACAAAAAAAGTCAGATGAGAAATATCTATCTCCGACAGGCAGGTTAAGAACTAACGACATCGTGCGCCGAATAGGAGAAGATAAGTGGTTTCTCGTTCTTCGTTTTCACTGTCCTAAATGTTGTTTGTTTTTGCCTGAAAGAAGACCAGAAAAGGTCGAAATGCATTGCGTCTTGTCCTGTACTTCGTTTATCTATGTCCTTGGCGGTAACCCCCCTCTCTTTCTAAATGTTGCTTCATTCTCGCCCTCAGTTACTCCGTTTGAAACTAACGACAGAATGAACCGAAAGACAGGACAAACAGGAACACACACACACACACACACACACACACACACACACACACACACAGAGAGAGAGAGAGAGAGAGAGAGAGAGAGAGAGACCTGCAATAGGTAACCACGATGGCTGGTTGTCACGCATTCTACTACCTGGCTTTCAAGAACCTCGGGCCAACCGTTTTTAGATGAAGGATCAAAACCTGAAGTACCCTCCGGAGCTGCGCAAACGACAGCAGCGCTAGCCAGACTTAAGACCCGTCTGGAATGACAGAAACATCACAATCAGTTCCAAGATCAGACTGATGCGCCGACAAAACTTCGGTTTATAGCCTTATACAAATGACTTTTCGGGAAACAATATCAATTCTGAGTGAAAAAGTCCCCCCCCACCCCACCCCCCTGCACCAAAAACCACCTGTCGAGGATTCGAACCCGCAACTCCAGGATCACCAGGATTACGAGCCGGTGCTCTACTCTCCGAGACTCCACAGCGTGGTCATCGTCAGGATCGCCATCCTCATCCTCTGGAGTTGGTTTTTTTGTTTGTTGTTGATTGATTTTTTTAAGCGTCTTACATTCTGCGGACGTTCAATGTCCTGCTCTATCAAGAACATCATTTTCGTTCTCTTCCAGAAATCATGCCAATGATGAGTTCATATCGTTAATGCAACTTTTAGTATTTATCATCATCATCTTCACCATTATCATTATGATTATTATCATCATCATCATTTTTTTCACCGTCTCCTTCCCAGCAGCCTCGTTTTCATTCATTCCACGTCCATTTCGTGCTCAATTTGAGGAGATAAGTGATTGTTCGTTCTTCGTTCTTGTTATCTTAAATGTTGTTTGTCTGGTCTGAAGAAAACCAAAGAGGTCGAAACGCGTCGTGTTTTGTCTTGTAATTTGTTAGTCTCTTTCGTTCAGCGATACAGTATTTTTTTTTTAAGTTTGTAGATCATGGCGGTTGCCCATTTCAGGGACCACTCCTTGCAGAACCAAACGATTTTCAGACGCGAAATGGTAGTATCCACTGTATTGTGTAGAAGGACGCTGTCTTAGTCCATAGAAACGGAAGTCCCATCATCTTCACACACACACACCCACACACACACACACACACACACACCTCTTTTTTTTTTTTATTTCAAATCTTTGCCAAGTGATTACTACAATGATGGAAGGATTGTTTACCCTCCACTTGTTCCCCCCCCCCCCCCCCCCCCCCCCCCCCCCCCCCCCCCACTACTTAATTGTTCAGCATTATATTGTTTGGTCAATCAGTGGGCGATTGCATCTCTTAGGAGATCCAAGTAAAGGATGTACTGTACAGTTTTTAGCCGCTGACAATGCTTGGGTTTTTGAACAGCAGAGATCACCACTCAGACTGTTCCGTATCTTTTGATCTCCCTTGCATCCTTAAATGGATCCTCAAGCACAGGCTCAAAGATTGTCCCCTACATTTTATATTGTTTGCATAATGTTTTTCAGTTTTTCAGCAACTTTTTTCCTCTCCAAACTTTTGTTTTGTTTTTATTCTACTACCTTTCGGTGGCTGCTCTGTGGGTGCTGTTGGATTCTTTTTTTGCACCCTTGGTGGTGAGAACACCACAGCAGAATTACGGACTGTGGTGTGTCTCTATCTGATGCCAAGAGCCCAGCCACAATGAGCCGTGTTTCCATGTTACACCAGAACGAGTAAACGAAAAACACAGGTGATACACATGGGTTTGCTGTAGAATAACATGTGAGTGATTTTCCCATGCGATTGTAGAATAGTTTTCACATGTGTACGATACATATTGTTAATGAATTTATACATCATCGTTTCTTTTCCAATATCAAATAAATTGATGACGAAAAACACAGGTGATACACATAGGTTTGTTGTAGAATAGAATACGAGTGATTTTGTCATGCGATTGCAGAATGGTTTTCACATGTGTACGATACATATTAATGAATTTATACATCATCGTTTCTTTTTTTTCCCAGATCAAATAAATCGTATAGTTTTCATTACATTAACGGAAAAATTGATAAAATACTCCCGATTTTTCCCCCTCAATTCGTTTGTTAAGCGTCCCATATGTTGTGACTAATGTCAAAGCACCAGGTATTGAACTCCACGACTCTCGTCCATTAAAATAAATTTGTCACGGATGGCATGAGCGTGTTTATGATTGTCCAACTCTCATACAGAAATTATAGATGCATTCACGACTTTTTCGATTCTCACCCAAACATTGACAACCAGGCAACAGGAAGAGTCTTTGTTTTAGGCCGCCCGAGCCATCAGAGAAACATATAAAATAAAACTAATTTCATCAATAGGTCTGCACGCCATCCGTTTAAGGCGTACACACAGAAAACTATGCCGACTTCCATTTAAAAAAAAAAAAAACCAGAACGCAGCGACGGCCTAGCCAAAAAAAAAAAAAAAAAAAAAGTCGCGAAAACCAAACAACCAGACGGTTGGAGGTGAATTTTATTGCTCACAGTGGAAGCGAGAATTTCACGTGATTTGATTCATTACACCCAGTAATGTGTTAAAAATCCAAGGTCCACGTGATAAACCAGCTCGAGGTCTTAATACTGTGTGTGGCCACCATTTGCGTTGACATCTGCTTGACACCTGGGGGGTTCATCGAGTGGACCAGGTGGTTGATGCGTCCCCTTGGCACACAGCCCACACATGGACGATGGCCTGGTGAAGTTGAGCCGCTGTTGCTGGTCGTGGCGATCATCTCTGGGTGTAGGTGACCCGAGGACGGCCTGGCCGAGGACTCGCATGCGGTGCTGCAGACAATAGATGGTCGAGATTTGGACGTTAAAGATGTTGGCGACCTGCCTGGCATCCACACCAGCCTCCAGATGGCCTAGGGCACGATTGCGTTCCTCTGCTCGCAAGTCTTGGCATCTTTGTAGCGCTCAGACGGCAAGTCGTTACCTGGACCTTGTAGCGCGGCTTTATAAAGGCTGCATGCGTGCGTACTTCTCGCTGGTTAACTTTGCTCTGCATGGTGTGCACGTGCCTCACATGCAGCAACCAGTTTGCCATTTTTGTTGACCCTCCAATGCCGGGAATGATGTGTTGCTCACACACAATTTTTTTCACTGCACGTGAGTCTTGGACCCAAACAACTTGCCACAATGGTTCAGTATTGTATATTCACCCCTTTTTCACCTGCAAAAAATAGCCTTTATATTTTTCGCTTTTTTTTTATGGAAGTCAGTATAATTGTATATCTACTGCGATGCTGGTCACGTCCGGCTCAACGCAGTTCTCTCAATGGCGCAGGGTTCCATCGATGACGAAGAGGATGCCGGAGGCCACGTCTACAGAGTCAAGTCCGACACGGACTAATGAAACTTCAACAGTCTCACACAGGAGCTGTGGCTCGCACAACAAAACAGAACGCAGCGACGGCCTAGCCAACAACAACAGGTCGCTGGATCAAGTCTCGGGAGTGGCGCTCTGGCCTGGCAGCAGCGATGTCTCTAACCCAGCGGGTAGTCGGTCCCGGACGCATTGGCAGGTAGAGTAGTTGTCGGCACTCAGGCCGGCCTCTCCACGCCGACACAAGGCGGAGAACAAGGGGGTAGATCACACCCACGGCCCCCTGACCCTCAGAACGTGGCAGCCAGTCCCCTTCAGACCAGGGTGTACTTTTACCTGGGGGAACTGATTAACTATCTTGATTATCATGGCTACTATTCATTACAATCACGACTACATTCATATTCATTAGCCACATCACATTCACCTAGAACTTGGGACAAACATCAGCATATTCTTTCTCCGGATTCATAACACTACAACATCTCCTTTTCAGGAATCACAACACTACACGGGAAAGGATTTCAATATAAACCTTTAAAAATCTAGTAGTTTTCCAAATTGGGGGAATGATTCCCACCTAGACCCTCTTCGATAAACCATGAATACAACCATTACACACAATTAATGATGACTTTTCAAAACTATGAATGTCATTTGTCACGACAAAAATGTTCATTTCTTTCTCTGGTATCACGACAAGAATGTTCATTTCATTTCATATCATCACCAGATTTTAGAAGGTTTCTTTTTTCAAAAGATTCATCTACTTTAATACATGTAAGGGAAAGATTTCCACACACTCTTGTTTACCAGCACACAACTATCAATATTCATATCAAGAGTGAGTTAAATATTCATACACATCAAAAACCAAAACCAGCATATATGATAGTCTCTGTCGCTCACTTTGGGAGCTTATTATCCATAGCATCAAAACTCTCCCTCTTCTCGCAAAGCCTAGCTAAACCACATTGGAATAATCAACACATTTTTTTCATCATGAACTTCATAACTAGTTAAGTACAGAATAAACAAAATTTTTTTTTTTTCCCGAAGAAGACCACTTCCTTTAACACTCACTTCATCTATTCATGTTTTCCGAAATAATTCGTTTTGCTACCCTATCAAGTCATAGGATAACAGAACACAAATACTTTTTTTTCTAAACAAAACCTTAACAGTGCGCTGAGGAAGTTTCAGTCGCTCCTAAACGGGAAGACGGTTTCGGTTTTGCTGATAAATAAATATTGAATGATAAATACCAGACTGCCACCAAAATACCGATGGAGTCCCTCTTCGGCTTCTGGGTAGTTGTGTTGTCGGAATCACTGCAGAGACTGCCTAACCGGTTCAACTCACCCGGCTTTAACAGTGCGCAGGTGAGCAGCAGCAGTCAGTAAACTTTTTCAACCGGCTTCCGGACGACTACCTTCCGGTTAGCACGGTTGCATGAAAATTTTGTGACTGGACGGGAAACGGTCCGTCACAAAATTTTAAATGTAATTGACGGCGAACCGCCGAGAAACGTAGACAAACGAATCATAAGATTTGTGGGTTGTCTTGTGATTCGTTTGCCTACGTTTCATTGGCGGTTTCGCTACTAGTTATATTCAAAATTCGTCTAGATTTCCACCTGCAGTCGTCTCACTTTGCAACTAGATCTCATCTATTAGTTGAAAGTTTATACAAAGACACTACAGTAGTGTTGTCTAGTGTATGTCAACTCGCAACAGCCGCTTTGTATTGAAGACACCGAAATGACTCTACTTGGTCTTTTCCACAGGGTGGCCTGGTTCCAACATGATTTTAATAGCTCTCTGACGGCAGCTAGAGCAGATTGTCGAACCTGGCTGTTGCTGTGTGCATAGAGTGTCTGAGTGAGCGTGAGAATGTATAATGTCCAGGTGAATACCCAATCATAGAGACGCAGTATTTGGGGGGGGGGGGGGGGGGGGGGGGGGGGGGGGGGGGGGGGTTAGCGTATGTATGAACACGCACTAATACGTTTGTGAATGAATTCTTTCTAGATCATTTATCAACATGCAAAAAATCATTTGTCTGTTCGTTCAATACTGTGTGAAATAGTCTGCTGAAGAGGATGCACCATAGTCTATTTAAAAAATGTTCTAACAAAATAGAGTTGATTATTTTAGCAAGCAAAGATGTTCAAAGCACTCTAAACAACAACAACAACAAAGGTGTCACCTGCTTTGACAATTACGTTTCTAAAAATATGTACATTACACAGTAACTGACCTAAGAAAATTGAAAAAAATTAAGTTTTATCTAAACTTTCCTAAAGCATTAACCATCTCCACACACACACCACACACACACACACACACACACACACACACACACACAGAGATTCTTCGTGTCCCACCTGATCTTGTTTTTCCCTTTCTCGCGTTGGTAGTGCTACTAGACATGACATTTCGACGTTTTGTATCTGTCATCAGAGTCAAAGTTACTGTCTCTCTCTCCTCTCTGTCTCTGTCTCCTCTCTCTCTCTCTCCCTCTCTCTCTCTCTCTTCTCTCTCTCTCTCCTCTCTCTCTCTCTCTCCTCAAAAACTCATGTAAGAAGTATATCCTTTGGTATAAACAATAATGAAAAATGCATTTTTGCTCTGCATCTGTTCATGATACAGAAGGCAAACGGAACAGTCCTATCACACTAACATCTGCCTACCACCCCCATCTCCACTCCGCCTTCCCTGTGCTAGCCAAAACATTGTCAGTGCCGACGTATTGCACATCATATTGTATGGGTCACAGCATGGGATGGCAATGTCAGCCAAAGCAGCCCCAGACTGCGGGGAGGATTGGTGGGTTTCTTTTCAATCCTTTCTGTTATCTTTTCTTTCTTCTCTTTTGGTTTTTCTTCGTTATTTTTCACTTTTCTTCTTTTTTTTTGGGTTTGTAATCTTTCTTTTCTCTCTTTCTTTCGTTTCTTTCTTTCTTTTCTTTGTCTTTCTTTTCTCTTTCTTCTTTCCCTCTTTTTCTTTTCTTTCTTTTCTCTTTGTTTCTTTTTAAACTTTCTTCCTTCTTTCTTTTCGTCTTTCTTTCTTTTTCTTTCTTTTTAACGTTCTTCAGTTCCTTTCTTTTCCTTCGTTCTTTCTTTCGTTCATTGTTCCGTTTTTTTCCCCTTCCCTGTGTCTTTTTCTTTTCTTTCTTTCTTTCTTTACGAGGGTTCACAGTCCTGATCAGGCCCTTTGCGGTGTGGCAGGGCTGGATGCAATATGATATTTGTTTTGACCTATTTTTGTAATTCAGACAATTTAAACAATCTTGGGATATTGTATTGCATGGATTTGCGTTAACTCCTCTCTCTCTCTCTCTCTCTCACCTCTCTTCTCTCGCTCTTCTCCTCCTCCTATCTCTCTCTCATCTCGCTCTCTCAAACACACACCACACACACACACCACAACACACACACACACCACACCACACACAAACAGGTTCGCGCGCGCGCGTACTCACTCTACTCGATGCCTACATCCTCTCTGTCTCCTGTCTCTCTCTCTCACACACACGCTCACTCCTCTCTCTCTCTCTCCACAACACAACCCCCCCCCCCCCCCCTCTCTCTCTCTCTCTTCCACCTGTGCTTGATCCTTCCGCTTCTCTCCTTGCTCCTTGCATTGGCAACAAAACGAAAGGGCCAACAGCGCATCAGCAGGGCCGCCGATCTACTCTCTCACCTTCTTGGCTCAATACAATGTACCCTCATTCCCACCCCTAAGAGTCTCTACACCAACAACAGTTGTCCGCGCCAGCAGTTGTGTTCCCCTTGCGGGGGGCTGCGGGGAGCCAGGGTAGAGCAGAGTAGTAAGTAAACAACAAACGGATTGGTGAATTAACTCCCGTACCATCGGGGCGTCCCTGAGGGTCATCGTTTTTTTTTTTTGCGGCGGGCCCAATGGACGATTCGGTGTAATGGGTTTTACCGTGCACCCCGTGCAGCCGACTGCGGAGGCCGCGGTCTGGAAGCGGATTGAGTTGAGTTTGAGTGAGTTGAGCCGAGTCTGCCGGCGGGGCTGGTTACCAGCGAGGGCTGTTGATGGGTGGTGGGACGGGCTGGTCACAGGTCTTGTGAAGACGTAATAGTTTTTTTCAATCCCTGTCACTTAATTATCAAAACGCGTGCTTTCATCTTTCTCTCCTCTCTCTCGCCCTCCTCTCCTCTCTCTCTCCTCCCTCTCTCTCTCTCTCTCGCTCTCTCTCCTCTTTCCTATTTTTTTCGGGGGGGGGGGGGAGGGGGGGGCTTTTCCCTCAATCTCTCTGTCTCTCTGGTTTATCTTGTCTATCTATCTATCTGTCCTCTCTGCCTGTCTGTCCTGTCTGTCTCCATCACTCTTCACTCTGCACTCGTTCTTTCCCTTTCCCCTCTCATCTCTCTCTCTCTTCTCTCCTCTTCTCCTTCTCTCTCCGCTCTCCTCCTTCTCCCCTCCCCGCCCTGTCCCCTCCCCTCTCTCAATCCCTCTCTGCCTCCCCCGCTCTCTCTCGTCTCTCTCCCCTCCTCTCTTCTCTCTCTCCCCTCTCTCATCCTCTCTCTCTCATCCTCGCTCCGTCTCCTCCCCCTCGTCCCTCCTCCTCATCTGTACGAGGGAGTTTCTTTCCTTCTTTCTTTCGTTCGTTCGTGTCGTTCGTTCGTTCTTTCTATCTTTCTGTCATTCTTCTTTACGAGGTGACATACTCTATAATGAGGCCCTTTGGTGGTTTGGCGGCATAAAGTAATAGAATTTGTTTTTTAGGTGTAACAGCTTAAACAATTTTTTGGTACTGTAATTGGGGGGGTATTATTTTGTGTTTAACTCCCACTTCCCCCTTCCTCCCGCCCCCCCCCCCCCCCCCCCCCCCCCCTCCACCGTTCCCCGTTCACCCCTCCCATCTTCCCAATCCCCCCCCTCTTCTTCCCACCTCTCCACTCTCTCTCTCCTCTCTCTCTCTCTCCTTTTCGCTCTCCCTCTCTCACGAACACACACGCGCTGCGCGCGCCCGCCCGCACGCGCACCACCACACACACACAACCCACCCACACACACACACACCTGACACACACATCATGCACAGAATGCCACACACATCATGCACGGATGCGCACACACACACACATACGCACACACACACACACACACACACAACTACAACCACACACA
>JADBJO010019678.1:0-2500 GCA_016801955.1 Conus betulinus | reverse complement strand
CTCACAAACAAGCGGTAGAATACTGAAGAGAGATGGCGGACCTGAGCGAAGAAAAAACAGAGAGAGAGAGAGGAGAGAGAAGAGAAGAAGAAGAAAGAAGAAAGAAAGAAAAGAAAACCAATACAAACCCCACCACCTTGCCCTTTTTTCTACGAGGGGACGAAAACCAGACAAGTTTAAGATATGATTGTTGTGAGGAGGCAGACATACCAGCAGAACGGAACACGCGCGACCTGAATGGCCAAAAACTCTCACCTCCTTGCGAAAGCACGGTGTGCGTAGCGAACGTCAAGAACCGCATTCAGTTTGAAACCTGCCTTCGCGCGCTACGTCCAATCTCGCTTCTGATGCTAATGAGAATTTTAAACGGCCATGCACTCCCCCTCTTCCAGTTAGAGCACGTGACTATATGGACAAAAAAAAAAAAAGGCTGAACATGAATTCGATAGATTTCATCGTTGTTGATTTCTGTCCTTCTACGTTTTTACATGTATCTAACTCATGCCCCAGTTTACATTTATCTCACTCTTGTCCGCGTTTGCATTTAATCTCATTTATTGTCACGTTGACATTGATCTCACTGACGTCACGTTCCATTTACCTCATTTACGTCACGTTTACACTTATCTCCTTTAAGTCACGTTTAACATTCATCTCACTTACGTCATGTTTACATCTCTCTCGTTCATTTCATGTTTACGTTTATCTCATTCATGTCACGTTTACATTTATCTCATTTATGTTCGATTTTTTTTTTTTTTTTAATAGGTAAAGGAACTGAATTAAACTCTAGGTTGTCTAAATGCTGTTTTATTGTTGTTGGTGGTGGTGGTGGGTTTTTTTTTTTGTTTTTGTTTTGTTTTGTTTTGTTTGTTTTTTTTTTTTTCATTTCCGTCTCTTTCATTTATGAACATTATCGTATTCGTCGAGTTCTAAGATTTGTGTAATGTTGTTACTACTTCCTTCCAATATGGAGAAAAAGGAGTGTCAGAGTGTGCTTCTCTTTGTGATCGCCTGACTTGTGTCGTATTTTGAATGTTGGCCGTGGTCAAGGAGAAAGAACGCCCAGAAAAAAGACATCTTTAATACGGGACAGGCATCATCATTTCTCAGAATGCTACAGACTTCTTCTTCTGCGTACGCAGGCTGATACACCTGCGCACACCACACCACCCCTATGTAGCATTATAGGGAAATGAAGTTTTGTGTGTATGACATTTTTTTTTTTTAATTCCGCCATTAAGGCAGCCATACGTCAACTTCGGGGGAAGGTGTATGCTATGTGTTACGTGTCATCCATACCCAACGGCCAAAACTGGCCTTCTCTTCCGAAAGTTGGTGAAGGGATTTTACGTGTGTGCAAGATGTTATGCGTGCGTTCACATACGGAACCTCAGTTTATAGTCTCATTCGAAAGACTGTATGGGAAATGGAGTCAGAACCAATGTAACTCCAAGGAAAGAATCCCCCTGTACCGAAACCGCCCGGCGGAGATTCGAACCAGCAACCTCAAGATTACGAGTCCGGCGCTCTCCCACTGAATTATTCCGGCCCCGCTAGAGACTAATATGACTAATAAATACAAGGAAAAACCACAAACTGCTAGGCGACGGACAGACGGTGAAAAAAATAACAAATTGGTTAGGTCTAAAAGAGTGCTTTGTACACTCACAATACAAATTGATCTGTATGATAAACCAGTCTGTGTAAAAAGATGACATGCAACCAAATTATTGATAAGGAACTTTATTCTATTTACGTTTAACTTATATGTGCATATATACTTTCTTTGGGACATGCAGTTTTTCCCGTTTTCTAAAACAACCCCGTAGTGTACGTAATTTCAGGCATAGGGAAATCATTTGCAAGCCACTAAGCATTTTATCGGGCACCTGTCAACTGTTTGTGTCTGTGTTTTAAAACACTCGTTCCGTCAAGAATAGACCTAGGTTATTTTGAAAATGATGGGTGCGTGGTTGGTTCAGTGCAGTGGTGTGACGGCCGAGTTTTCACAGTTAGAGGTCGTGAGGTTGAATCCCGACGGCGTTCAGAATGAGAAAAAAATGATGTTATTTTCGCTGCTTATCCCCTCACCCATGGTGGTTCTGGTGTAATGTTAGAGAGGTCCTTCTCCACCTGACAACCTCCCCAACACAAACACTTCTTCTTTAAGGGTTCACCTTGCCTGTCGAATTACATTTCATGAATGTGCACGCGAAACCAAAAATGTAGATAAAATAAAGACAAATGATACTGCATTAAAAATTGTAATGGCTGAATTATATTTTCCAATCCCACATGACAGTTAAAATAGAAAAGGAAAGCCAAAACAATAAACTTCTCCCCCCCTTCTCCGCCCTTCCTCGCATTTGATACCCCCAAAACGAATGCCCTCAATAAGGGCAACTCCACTCCCGACCACCTCACCCCTTCCCCCCCCCCTCCCCCCCCTACCCCCCCCCCCCCCCACCACCCCCCACACCTCCAAGGCATATACCAC
>JADBJO010019677.1:15000-32790 GCA_016801955.1 Conus betulinus | reverse complement strand
TGGCAGCCCTACACTTACGGCGCCTAGAAGTATCACACTTGATCAACCATCTCACTGTCGTGACTGTCCTAATTGACAAAAAGAAACTCTAGTAAACATTGCTACAATCAATGTTCAACTTAATTTAACTTTCAAATGGTATAAACATAGCTTACCAGACCATTGTATCAAATATGCACAGGAGCATTATTGGATGGATAGGTAGTTCAATAGGTTGGTAGTAGTAAGGTAAGTAGGTTGGTAAGTAGGTGTGGTAGGTAGGCAGACAGGCAGGTAGGAAAACATACTAACAAATACAGCTAGAGTTTATAACTGCACACAAGCACAGTGCTATCACCATTATCAGTGGACAATGTCCTGACATAAAACAATGAATTGCACTATCCCCAAAAGTTATGGTTCATGAAAATATATCTTTTTTGAGGAGTGAACACTGCAAAATCCCAGACAAAGTTTCTGTTATTTTCTCGAAAGTCTGTGTATGGATAAACACCCAGAAATAATATACAATATATAGGAAATGAAACAACACTAGCCAGGACTTGAATCATGAATGACGTGGAAGAAAAGCTTGCCTCAGTCTGAACCTCTTCATCAGCTGTCAGCTTCTGTGGCTGATCCTCGATGACAGGTGAAGAAGATTCTGTTTCCTCAACCGTGCAATTTTGCAGGACTTTGTCAACAACCTGTGCAATCAAATTCGCCTTTTAATGAAAAACAACCATATAAAATAAAACTGTAACTTTTTTCCAGAGTTGAAATTCTTCAGAAAGAAATGAATAATGTAACATGAAAAAATGAATGGCCTGTTGGGCAGGGGATGGCTGGGGATGGGGAGGGGGGGTGGGGGTGGGGGGACAAAACTAGCAATAGCCTTGAGTTTTCGATTTCAGTTCAGATTTTCTAGGATTTAGTTAAGCATTGTATGTCTGTAGCTTTTGTTGTCACAGCTGGAAAAAAAAAAGTTTATTCCTTCCACCACACTACACTTCCCATTTACAATACAGAAGCTCTACAGAATGCCAAGTATTTAGGTACCCAGGGAATAGTGAAAGAATAGTTTATCTGCCAAACAAATTTGGTGTAGTATATGTTGTTTTTAAAATTTGATAATAAAATATCAATGGCAGCAAATCAAGATAAACGTAAATCAGTGTAATACTGATCATGAAATAATACTGACTGGCAAAATGACAAAAAACATCAGAAGTGTTCTATAGTTGATGATCTTGGGGGGGAGGGGGGGGGGGTTCTTTGTGTGCTTATCTGTGTGTGTGTGTGTGTGTGTGTGATTCACTAATTGCTTATCAATATCAGTGTGTGTGTGTGTGTGTGTGTGTGTGTGTGTGTGTGTGTTGTGGTGTGTGTGTGTGTGTGTGTTTCTTTCTTTGCTTACCAGTGTGAGTGTGACTGCTTATCAATGTGTGTGTGTGTGTGTGTGTGTGTGTGTGTGTGTGTGTGTGTGTGAAAGAGAGAGAGAGAGAGAGAGAGAGAGAGAGAGAGAGAGAGAGAGAGAGAGAGAACTCACTCTTTTGCCTTCTCTTTTGGCACTGGCACCCTCGAACAGTGGTAACACCAGGCAGTGAAGAGACCACCGGACGACTGTATGTAGTGGTTGTTGGTGGTTGCTGCTGGCGAGGTTGTTGCAACCGTGGTGATGATACTCGAGCTGCAGTGAGTGGTCGGAGAGGGAGAGCTGGTTTGACGTGATTTTTGTCTGACATTGAACTCGTGCTTCTGAATTGTTAGTACTGCTCCGGGCTTCAAATATTTATTTCTTCTCGGCATATTGAAGTTGGTGCACAGACTGTATGTTTAAAGGATAATCGTCACCTGTGAAGTGCCTTCAGACGTGATTATAGATAGTCGTCTTAAATGGAAAGAACATTACAATTTAGTATCTAAGAAAGCAAATAACAGCTTTCTTATACAGGAATATCAATGACTGCCCCAAAAAGGTTCAAGGACCGGTATGACGTTTTACCGGAAACCCCCGGCGTTTCCGGGGGTTTCTGGTAAAACGTCATACTCAGTCATTTACATTCATTTTATCCTAGTTCTGTACAGCTGTAGAACTCACTGCCGGGTGCCATCAAGATTGCCACAAATGCAGTCTCATTTAAAAATCAAATTGATACGACAGTCTTGAGATCTGCATACTGACTGATTTTCTATTTTTAACTTACCCAGATAATTTATCGTTTATTGCGCACAATCAGAAGAAGCCAATGTTTCGAGTGGGATTCCCCAGGGGAGTGTCTTAGGACCTATTTTGTTCGTCTTGTATATTAACCATCTACCGAATCTCATTCAAAACTCTGTACACCTTTTTGCAGATGATACTAAGGTCTTTGCACAAAGTGACAATGAAGGAGCTACGCATGTCTTACAGGAAGACCTAAACAGACTGCAAAGTTGGTCAAGACAATGGCTTTTGAAGTTCCACCCTGAAAAATGCCATGTCCTAAAACTGGGGAACAAGAAGTCAGATGCTGTGTACCACATGACTGAGTAAACATCGATGGTGAGACATGTACCACAACTCTCTCTGAAAGTGAAGTTGAGAAGGACCTTGGGGTTTACATTGACAACAAACTAAATTTCAGAGAACATGTGGCCAAGGCAACTGCTAAAGCAAATAGGGTTGTTAGTATTATCCGCCGCTCCTTTGACTTCCTCACTGTAGACACTTTCCTACAACTGTACAAGTCTCTTGTACGACCAGTGCTAGAGTACGGACATTCTGTCTGGCAACCCTACAACAAAACACTGTGCTAGGATGTAGAAGATGTTCAGCGCAGAGCAACTAAACTTTTAGCATCTATTAAAGATAAAACATATCCTGAGCGTCTTTCTACTCTCAAAACTTCCAAGCCTGGAGCACAGAAGAAAAAGGGTGACATGATAGACTTGTACAAGTTTATACATGGCATCTACAGGAGTGATAGACCACTGTCTGAACTATTTACCAACAGGGACAGCAGAGGACACTCCTTGAAACTATCCAAAGTTCATCACAGATTGAACATCAGGGGAAACTACTTTTCTCTTCGAGTGATTGATGTTTAGAAAGGTCTTCCTGACTCCATAGTAACAGCCCCTACAGTCAATATCTTCAAATCACAGTTGGACACTCACTGGCAGGAACTTCCGACAAAATACAATCCGGAATATTATCAACCTAGCTAGTCTCAGTCAGTGACTCTCTTCCTACCACGCAAGCGGTGTTTTATCCCAATGTTATACTTGAATGGTGAACAGGCCTTTAAATAGCACCTACAAGTTCAAGTTACCTGGGCCTGAATCTGGCCATTGCTTTTTAACTTTTTGAATATCGTGAGCGACCCCTTGTTGCCAAATTTTGCTCTAGGGGCCAACATGCCGGGTCGCACTTTTTCCTTCTTCTTCTTTTTTTTTTTTTAACATGCGCGCTGGTGACCTACTCGTTTTTGAGTGAATCAGTCTTTTAGGAGGAAGAAGAAGACGAACGAGTTTTTGTTTGGTGTCGAGTACAGTGGCAGTTCTCTCGACATGTGCGGACGAAATCAGTCCATCTCTTTCTTAACTGCACGTCAGTTGGAAACTTATGCAGACTTATCCCATCAGTATTGGTCCCCGTACATTCAGCAACCGCACAACACTTTCCCCGTCCGCTTCTTCTTCGCAGCTAGGCAATCCGCGGAAGTTGATTCGGCCGCCATTTTCACTGACGAGCACACACTTGTGACGTCATAGGCTTGGAGTATCGGATTTGTAACTTCCACAGTGTGCTTTCTATACGCAAAATAAATCCGAACGGTAATTTTTCGTACGAAACAATAGCGCGAGCGCTTTTTAACCATCATAGAGACTTCTAAACATGTACTTTCTTCTAAAAACATGTACTTTAGAGTACGAAATTCCTGGGGCTTTTTGCACGCACTTTTTCGTGTGTTTAACAAACTTTCTTACTGTAGTTGGACCTCCTGAACAAGAATATGATAGTCATTTTTGTCGCAAACTTGTACATATCGAGTTATGAACTGTTACCGTTCTGGTACAGTGCGGCGTCTCCGTGTTGCACTTCATGTTTCAGCCCACTTACGGTCTGCTTGTCGCGTGATCGAACGTATGCATTCTGGGGATTATTTTGTGTGTTTTTTGTGAGGAAGGAGAGCTGAAAGTACGCAGGTAAGACTGTCTGATGTGCTTTTGCATCGTTCCGAACCTTAAACACACGAAAAAGTGCGTGCAAAAAGCCCCAGGAATTTCGTACTCTAAAGTACATGTTTACCCTCACACGCAAACAAATAAAAAATAGCCGAGCACTCAAGTAGGTCTACCTTGACTGAACGGAGTTGGAGTTCGGTGACAGGAACGTAACGTGAGTGACCCACCAAAAAAACGCTGCATGCACTTTCACAATGTGCTGCAGCCGACCTCACCACTCTGGCAACGCCATGACTTGGCCCACACTGTCGCTAGGCATTGTGGGCAGGAGGGGAGAAGGAGAGCGTGGAGATGTGAGGGGTGGGATGAGTGAGGGCGATGGGAGGGAGAGGGCTCAGCTGTACACCTAGTGCACGCCTGGTGCGTTTCAACCAAACGATCGATGAGTCAGGTTGGACATCTTTGCAAAAACCGGAGACAGGTTGCACGGCTCGCCATGCTCTACAAGATAAGACAGGACTTGGTACATGTGGAGTTTGGAAAGGCCGTGTCTGATGGAAAACCTAAACTCAGAGCTGCAACCTCACGTGATAGAAGACTACACTTTCATCAGCTAAACCGCCTCCAGTGTGTACGAGATTATAGATTAAACTCGTTCCTGCCACGTACCATCCAGGAGTGGAACAACAACTTGACAGAGGCTGCTGTGACATCAGAGACTCCTGACCTATTCAGGTCAAGAGCTAGCAGCCTAGAGAAGGTAAATATACCGGCTCTAGCCCAGCTAGTGTTATTTTGGGCGAAAACCCCCCTTTTTCACATATAACTTCATCCAATTTTGCCCGATTTTAAGCATTTTTACAAAAAACACACTTTTTGATGTTTAAAACGGGGGCTTTTTGCTTCAAATAACACTAGCTGAGCTAGAGCTAGTATATATTGACCTTCCCCCCCTTTTTCACATAATCCCATTCATTACCAAAATTAAGTTTTTTTTTTTTTCTAAAAACGCCAATTCTCGATGATCTTTATTATGTTAAAACGGGGGGTTTTCGCCCAAAATAACACTAGCTGAGCTAGAGCCAGTATATTTACCTTCTCTTCACCTGACCTAGAAACAGCATCGAGGTTACCTGCTCAGCAAACTGGGTCAAGCGATCTTATAAGATCACCTGACAGAAACAGCAAACTGGGTCAAGCGATCCTTATAAGATCACCTGACCTAGAAAGCAGCGTTATTAAGTGCTGAGAATTATTTAATTATTTTTTTTATTTTGTTTTAAAAAATGAATATTGAAATAATTACTGAGCTCAAAGATATATTTAATAAGCTGGAGTCACAGGCTGGGACTGATCGAGGTAAGGTGAAAACCCTGTTTGAAGAATTAATTATGGATCTTTTTAACCGCAATATAAAGGAAGATGCCAGACACGACCTCAGTACAGTAGAGTCTTTTCCTACATCAGTTATAGCGTTTCTTACTATTGTGGTTAATCTTATGGGTTCCAAAGATTCTGATCTGCGCGTCTTGCATTGTACCGACCCTGAAGGATTATATTTTATAATTCTGACTTCACTGAAGAGTCTACCGAAGAATCTAACTCTTCTGAAGAAGAATAAAATTTCGAATTACCTAAATAATTTGGTTTAAAAAAATGGACCCACTCTCAGAGCTTAACCAATTAGCTGAGTCATTCATCACCAGATTCTCCAGGACATGATTTCTTGTTTGAACTAAGCGTTATGCGTCTCTATGAAAAAACAAATATATTAGAAAGCGTAAAGAAAGAACTGCTACTTATCCTGATGTTCACCCAGCAGTAAAAGCTTTTATGCTATCAGACAAAGTGGTTCTCAGCCCACTCATTACAATCCAATAGAATTGTTTCATTATTATTTTCCTGTTGATACTTACGATCCAATAGACAATTTAATTTGGCCAAAAAAGAAGGACCTGGACCCCGAGTTAGCAGCAGTTCTAAGGCGTTATGGTATGCTAGATAGAAGAACGCACACACTGAAGAGGAAGTTGCCTCCAGAGAATGTATGGGGCGAACCTCCGCAAAAGATCTTAGCCCAGTAGAGTTTCTCTATTTTTTGATTAATTTAACAATTTACTATTTTTTTTTTTTTATTTACCTAAATGTTTTGGCTTAAAAAATGAAGCCCAAACTATTCACGTTGGAGGAGATCTTTGATGATCGGCTGAACGATAAGTTTAGTGAGGTTGGCATGGACATCGTTACCCCTACAAACGTTCAGGAAAGCGTAACACACGCTATTAGTAAAATCCCAGAGTTTCTTCAAATCGAGCCACCAGCGAAAGTATGTTGGTTGTTCTGATCGATTACGTAACACCAGACGGTAATAATCTGCAAGTCTGGGTCTCGACCAAACAAAAGCGGTTATGAGCTTTCATGACTTCAATGCTGAATGGGCTGATTACATGCTTACACAGTTTAACCATGCAAGCGAGGAGGCCAAATTACGCGGATCAGGTTGGTCAGAAGGAACCGTCCTCGACATCAGATTAAAACAAACCAAGTTTTATCCTATAGTCGGCAACTCTTACATGCCTCTCCCAAGAGAGCTAGTGTTAAAACGTGCTGTCTTAAACATTAAAAATGATGATAGTCTATGCTTCATGTGGTGCGTTTTGGCGCATTTACATCCAGTCACAAAACATGCAGACAGAGTTTCTAATTATCGGCAATATGTGGATAAGCTGAACTTCCACAACATAACTCCCAGTCAGTATAGAAAGTATAAGTCAGTTTGAAGAACAAAACAAACCAATAACTATAAATGTTTATACATGGAACCCAGTGGACAATCTACAACCTCTAAAGATCTCTCCTAAAGCCCCCCATTTTGGCGACTCACTTAAGAATCATGTAGACTTGATACTGTTTACACAAGGAAGCGTTAGCCATTATGTATTAATCAGATCAATCAGCAGACTGTTAGCTTATACATCGAAGGACAATCATAAACAAGAGGTTTGCAGAAGGTGTCTGGTTAGAATCCCCACTGCACAGGCGGCTGTCAATCACATGAAACAATGTAAAAGCATGGTAGACTGCCAAACTGAACTTCTCACACCCAAACCGGGGTCTACAGTCAGTTTCAAAAACATTCACAAAATGCAGATGAGCCCGTACGTGGTTTATGCCGACTTCGAATCGATCTTGCCCCAGTATCAAGGCCCCCACACAACAATCAAAGACAACCTTATTATCTAACCATCTGATCTGCAGTTACGCCTTCATCGTTGTTAGGTCAGATGGCAAACACTCAACACCGGAGATTTACCGAGGCCCCAATGCAGCCAGCAGATTCTTACAAACCATGAAACAAATCTGCAATCAATTTGCGATCGATTGAATCTCTCAGACATCATCATGACTCCTGAAGACGAAGAGCGTTTTAAATCAGCCACTCACTGTTGGATTTGTAACAGAGAATTATTAGGGGATGCTGTCAGAGACCATGATCACATTACTGGCAAATTCAGAGGGGCAGCACACAACAGCTGCAATCTTCAGTTAAAGGTTGACCCCAAAACTGGAAACTTCCCATCTTCTTTCATAACTTACGAGGCTACGACGCACACTTCATCATGCAAGCTATAACTTCCGAATATAAAAGAGTTAGATGCATTGCTCAGTCATCAGAAAAGTACATGACCTTCACCCTAGACTGTTTGTCCTTTTATGACTCTGCTCAGCATCTGATGGGGAGTTTAAGCAAGTTAGCAGGTTCACTAGATGACTATCCAATAACTAAACAATACTTCGACCCTGCTTTAGTTCGTAAAGGTGTCTATCCTTATGAATACATGGACTCGTGGGACAAGTTTGATGAGCCAGCCCTCCCAGCTAAAGAAGACTTTTATAGCCGGCTTACAGGCGAACACATATCCGACTCTAATTATGAATATGCGCAGAAAGTCTGGAAAGAATTACACTGCCAAACAATGGGTGATTATCACGATCATTACTTGATGGCTGACGTCTGTTTATTGGCAGACATCTTCCAGAATTACAGATCTACTTGCATGAAACATTATGGCCTAGACTCGTCGCATTACATCTCTGCTCCAGGTCTTTCTTGGGACGCTTTCTTAAAATCCACAAACATGCAGATTGACTTAATTTCTGATCTGGGAACAATCCAGATGATTGAAAAAGGTTTAAGGGTGGCATCAGCATGGCCTCTCATCCTTACTGTAAAGCCAACAATAAGTATCTAGACGATTATGACCCAACCAAGCCATCTAACTATCTGATGTATCTAGACGCCAACAATCTGTATGGGTGGGCTATGAGCAGACACTCCCACTAAAAGACTTTACAATGTACACAGGGCCTCATCAGTTAATGATGTGTTAAATGTGTTGTCAAAGCTTACATCCGACCAACCAAAAGGACTGATTTTAGAAGTAGACTTAGAGTATCCAAAAGAACTGCACGACCTTCATAACGACTACCCTCTGGCTGCAGAAAGATTACAGATGGCTCCCACAGAACCCCCTAAACTCGTGCCTAATCTTCGTAACAAGACTGAGTATGTGTGCCATTACAGACTATTGCAGTTTTACTTAAGACACGGATTAAAGCTAACAGCAGTTCACCGAAATAATTGCTTTTGACCAAGAACAGTTCATGAAGCCATACATCATGAAGAACACCGATCTTAGAACCAAATCTACTGACGCATCAGAAAAAGACTTTTTCAAGTTGATGAACAACAGCTGTTTTGGCAAGACGATGGAGAACCCCCGCACAAACGTAAAGATGTAAGACTGGTTACGAATGGAAGACAGGCAATCAAGTTAGTCTCCAAACCTAATTACCAAGACTTCAGACAATTTAATGATGACCTGGTTGGCATCATGATGAAGAAACAAAAGGTAATGTTGGACAAGCCGGTGTTTATCGGGTTCACTGTGTTAGAGCTGTCTAAGTTGCTGATGCTGGAGTTTCTGTATGACTACTTTAAACCGAAGTATCCCCAGTCTAGAGTCTTATACACGGACACTGACTCATTTATTCTGGACGTCCCCACTGAAGATTTTTACAAGGACTTAGAAGAAGAAATAGTAAAGGGATCAGATGGGTGGTACGACACCTGTGACTATCCTAAAGACAGTCCTTTGCATTCAACTGTGAACAAGAAAGTTATTGGAAAGATGAAGGACGAGCTGAATGGGACAGTCATCCAAGAATACGTCGGCCTGCGGTCCAAGATGTATAGCGTTGCCAGCCAGACCTCGGTAATTAAGAAAGCTAAAGGCATAAGTAAACCCGGTTGTCAAAAAAAATATAACTCACGACAACTACAAACAAGCTCTATTCGAAGACAAAGTATTTTATAATACAAACGTTAATCTACGATCAACTCTTCATCAAGTAAACACAACAGCTGTTAACAAGAAATCACTAGTTTCTAATAACAACAAGCGAACAACTGTCTCTCCGGAGTTTTCATATGCTATAGGCCACTGGAGAACTAACTAACCCTGGGTTAGAAGTTGACCTGGGCTAGAACTTGATTAAGAACTTAACCAGTACTTGATTAAGAACTTAACCAGTACTTCTCCGACTTGACTTTTCACTTAGAAAGATTTGTTCTAATTAACTTAACTAGTTCTTTATAGGTTCTTGACAAGTCCATTTAAAAAAAATCTAACTCATCAAAAATGGATCGGGGTCTGATTTTTTTTCAGCGATTGGTTCTTCTGCTTTTATTTCTTTTGTGGGTTTTTGTGTCTTTGTTGTTAGGTATGGCGTTAGATAGTTGTATGCCAATAAACCCCCACCCCAGCAACTGTCAGCAAATAATATACCGTACGGTAAGATTGTAATGGTGGTGTTAAGTTTGGCGATGGTGGTGCTGCTGGCGATGCTGGTGTATTATTATATCTTAATTTTTGTTTTGCTGCTTGGTTTGTTTTTTGCAGTCGGTTCCATTCAGCTAGCTTTTTACCAGCCGCAACACGGCCAGGATTTTTAGTAACACTACTCTTGTGGAAGGATCTGTGGTGTCTTCTCCGGTGTCTTCTCCTCCACCTTCTCGGTGTCTTCTCCGGTGTCTCGGTCATTCTTTTTAATAGCATTAAAATTAATATGATTAAAGTAATTAACCCCATAATGAATGGGCATAACAGTGTTCCCGAATCTGTAATACATGTCGCATGCCAGAGACTCTAGCGATTTGGATAAAACCGGGTCTTGTGTCAAGTCATATTTTAAGTCTTCTTCTGAGTCGATCGGCGCCATCTTACCTACTAACTTAGCATACAAACTAATCACTGTCTGCCCCACTGATCTAACCATTTTGGATCCTAGCTGAGCTTCGTACCTGGCGTAATACTTCTCAATGTCTGAAGCAGACAACTGCTGAATCTGTTCGATGCTTAGTTCAGTGCCTAGATACTGCCTCGTTTTGCCACACGCAGCCAGAGAGAGTATAATCTCTCCTTATGTTCTAACGAGTGATCGTTTGACAGCTCGTCAGACTTTAATAGTTCATCGACGTTCATTGTTTTTATAGTATTAAAAAAAATATATAATGCTGGTTAATTTATGCAGTGCCGATTGTTGGCGTTATTGTTTATTCAGCCCTCGGAAACCGTCTTCTTAGAATCAAACCTCCCAACCTGGGAAAGATAGAAGACTCGCCAAAACTAATCGCAATCTTGTTTTTGTCTTTAACGACGAAGGATTACCTGATAAAAAGGCATATAGACAGCCTTTCATATTATGATTATTTTAATTATTTTTTTAGTTAATAAAAAATGAGCAGCGCCAAGATTATCAATACTATCTACCACTCGGCTGTAATCAGCGGCCTTAGTATAGGCTATAGCGTGTTAGGAAAAAACCTGTTTAGGATGAAGCCGGCTGACCTAGGAAGGTTAGACATCGAGGATGTTGTTAAGGTTATAGTTGTGTGATAACTGCAGGCATTGCAACGAAAGACTTTCTAGTTGCTCAAAGCATTATCCCAGAAAATATTAGTACATAAAAAGGATGTCCGGGTTGGTTATGATGGTGGAGGAGCAATTGTTAATGCATTGGCCTTCTCCGGCAGCAACTACATGTTTAGTAAACTACGGTCCGATGAAGAAAGAGAACGTCATAACAAGGCAATGGAAGATTTGGCCAAAGCGCGGGACGCTTATGAAAAACGGAGGATTGCTCACTTAGACTTTATTAATAACAAATTAAGAGAACAGGGTCATGCGGCTCACACATTTACAGACGTTGATGACGCGATGAATGAGTATTACTTAGTGACTGGAAAGAAGTTTCTAACATCAACACCCCCCAGACCTGTCTGACTTTTATGAACCATCGGAGGATCAGAAGGCTGCAGAGATAGCTTTATTGTAGTTGGCATGACTTCAGTTTACCTTGTTGCACACTTTCTTGTGTAAAAAATAGTTTATTAAAATACAGTCCTTGGCAAGTACAATGCACAAAATATATTATTCTCCTAAGGGTTATTGGAAGGGGAAGATTGCTATTAACAAACTTAGTGAAGCTGCTGGGGTGTCTGAATCAGAAGCAAAAGACTGGCTTTCTAAACAAGCAGTTTGGCAAATATATTTGCCTGCGCCCAAAAGAATTATAAGGCCTAAATTTGTTAACTCTGTTCCAAATGACACCCATCAGATGGACTTGCTGTATTTGCCTCATGACACGGTTAGAAGAAAAAGTTTCAAGTATGCTCTGACCGTAGTGACATGGCTTCCAGTATAAAGATGCTGAGCCTTTGGATAAAAAAGTTCAACTGCTGTGGCTGTGGCTTTACAACAAAATATACATGCGAGGCCCATTAAAGTATCCCAGGTTGATTCAGGTTGATGATGGGAAAGAGTTTAAAGGGGCTGTAAACCAACTGTTCTTAAGACACCGGGTTACAGTCAAGAGAGGGATCCCTGGCAACCATCGTTCTCAGGCCCTCGTAGAAAACTTTAATAAGAACCTGGCTGAACGATTGTTTACCTATCAATATTACAGAGAGATTATGGACCGGGCTCGCAACACAGAATGGGTTAGCAGATTGCCAGCAGTCCTACGTGCCATGAACAATGAAGAATTTAATGGTCTTAAGCCAGTGAATGCGATTAGATTAAAAAAAAAGTAAGCATGCTGAAGAAGGCGTGCAAGGGCAATCCCAGAAACTCTTGCCGTTCGGGCTGAAGGTAAGATATTTATATGCGTCCGGAGAGAGCAGAGGGTGATGTTAGAATTAATTAGAGCTACTGACCCTGTATGGAGTGTAGACATATATGAAGTCGAAAGAATAATGAAAACATCCCCGCCGGTTTATTATTTAAGAGAGACTCTCGCTTCTAGAAAGCCTGCCCCCAAAAGATCGTTTGTTCGTGAAGAGCTTCAAGTTGTCCCACCAAACACAGTGCCTGTAAGTTAATGCAAAAAAAAAAAAGCCCTATATTTTTTTTTTGTTTAGTTGGTTGGGTGGTAGTTAGTTGATTGGTTAGTTGGTTTTTTTTTTTTTTATTTTTGCTTTGTTTTAACGGTCTTAATATTGTTAATAAATGAACTTTTGCTAAAAAAAATCAATATAGCTATCACTCATTGAGAATATCTCATCCAATGTAAAATATAGTGGTTGGTTGGGTTTCATTTTTTAAACCAGAACATCTAGGTAATTCTTATTTTGGGTTTAGCTGATCGGTTGTTTGTTTTGCGATGTTTAGTTTAATTGCCTCGGTGTCTACCTTTTCAGAGAAGTAAAAGTCTTTCTCCACTTCCTTTGGAGTTCAAGTTTCTGACGTTTGTAATCATCGCCGTCAGTCATGACCCGTTGAAACTCTTCGTCGGTAATCTTTCCATCCAGCAATGCTTTGCTTATTGTTAACTTTATGAATGAAGTTTGGCGGTTGCCAAAGCAACAATTGCCGTATGTTTCTGAAGTTTGGGTGTAATCTTTTTTAATACTCCGCTAGCAATCACAGACACAGCGCCTAACCCTAAACCAACACTTCCTAAAGCTATAGACACCGGCGCACCTACTCCAGAAGCCAAAAAAGCAACACTAGACCGGTACTCACACTTCCCACAACCGATGAGCTTGTAATCATGTAAGAGAGAGCATTCAAAGCTTTAGCATACTTTCTTCTGGTAACCCGATACTTATTTAAGTCGCTTTCTTTCTTCTTCAAGTTCAGTCAGGTGCTTTAATCTAAACTTATGAGCCTGTTCGTCCATTTTTTTTTTTTAATCAAAAATTTAATTTGATTAATCTTGTAAATATTTTCTTATTAGCTCTTCTGACAGCACTTGATCAACAGAGTAAAACGCAATAAAATCAACATACTTAATAAAAATAAAATCAAGTACTGTCAGTTTGTCTTTGTCAACCTTAACAGTGACTTTGTCAGATGATGAGAAAGTGTTTACTTCATCCTCGTTTTTAGTAATGGCAATAACAAGCCTGAGAGGAGTGTCCAAGTTTTCTGATGTTATTGTACACCCCTCGTTAAAGTATGTTCTGGTAAACTAGGAACAGGCTCACTTGGAGTGATTAATATAACAAAAAAAACATCGTAATTTTGTTAGGCAGTGGGCCTTTTGGAAGAAACTCTAGGGTCACTGTGTCGGCCCCTACTTCAGCTAAGGACTTCTTTCTAGTTAGCACATACTCTCTTCTTCCGTATGGCTTTATTCTATCTGCTTTTTCTGTTGTGTTCCTGGGACGAGACTAACAAGAAGGGCTCCCGCGTTCAAAGCTTTCCTGAAATTGTTTTTCTTATCAAAGTATACATTGGGGCTTAGCAAGTCAAACTTTATATCCCAGTCAATCTCTGGGAGCAACGTCCAGTTATTGTCTCGTCTATAAAGTTTGTATTCGTGTTTGCCGTAATCGTCTGCTGTTAGGTTTCGTATCTGTTCTAGTCTAGGATGTTGGAGCCGTTTCTTGTCTTCAATTATTATTCGTTTGTAAACACCATCATCGGTGTACTCAAATCCGTAAATATTTCCTGCCTCTCCTATATTAAATCAAACTCGGCTGTGTCTGCTAGATCCTTTAGCTCTACTGCAACACATTTGGGAGCAAGCTCCACTTTTGATTCAGGCCCTCGAGACATTTTTTTATAATAAAAAAAAATAATTCATGCTAAGCAATATACTGAACTGGGGGATCAGTCCGTAAGCATAGTTTAGCGTGTTTAGATTTTTCTAGCTGGTCTTTTATTTTTTTTTAGTTCATCCTTGTCCCTGATTACATAGTTTTCTCGCAAACAGTCTTCAAAGCTGTCCTTGTCCTTAGTATAGAATAAGATGACTGTTTTTAACTGGGATCTAAAATCTGTTAAGACAGCATTGTATTTTTGAGTTAAAAAAGCCAAACAGAAACTAATGCGTGCCGGCCGCTGAAGGCCAGCTTAGACAGGGTTTTCCTTTTTTTAACAATGTCTCGTTCGGCCGAACAGTCATCAATAATAAACAGTGTTTCAGTTCCCTCAAATAGCTTATAATAATACTCTAAACAGTCGCTCAGGTTATCACTGGGGTCAACTAAAAATACATTGTCATCTGTCCAAACAAACTTTCTTTCTTTGTAAGACTTATTATGCTTAATGGTTGTGCAGAATATAACAATGTGCTCGTAACAAAACCTGTAGACCGTTTGCAACAAATCAAGTACAAAGACTGTTTTCCCACATCCGGTAATCCCCACAAATAAGGAACAGTGGGGGTCTTTGGGCAAAAAGCTTAACCTGTCCATCTGTTTTTTAATAGGTTTTAATAGATTATATTTTCAGTCTGTTTTCTACAATGTTTAATTGAGCATCACAGAGCACAAAAACGTGCATTTGCAACCTGCCATTATCCTCGGCTTCTTTGCTAATCTGTATGTTTATGCCGTCTGACCCGATTTTTCTTCCGCTTCCATGCAATCTGTTGTCATACGTTGATCTGAAGTCTAGCCAGAGGCCGTACTTTCTTGTTAGATAATCTTCGAGTCTTACATCATGAAGGTGAAGTTTCTTGCACACAAGATCGGCTGTAGGATGTGTTTGTCTTCCTCCAGCAAACAACTTTCTTACCTCATCGAAGTGTTGGTGAGGCAAGAGTCCGGCTGAAAACAGCTGAATGGGTTTGCCATCTACACTACAGACAGGTGCTCAATTTTTGGATTATAAAACACTTCACTCTTTCTTTGAAAGGGCTCTGTGACTTTTGTAAACAACAACAAGACGCCTTTTAATGACCTGAGAGAATAGCTGAGTGCTATGTTCCAGACAGTGTCTTTCTTGTTTTTAATCTCTGTAATGTGGTGCACAACTCGTTCAAAATAAACAACCGTCTTATTTTTATACTGAGTTAAGACTGTTCTGGCCAGTTCGGGGTTAGTAACAACATCAAACTCAAGAGAGATGTCACTGACTGTGTATCTGGCTAAAGGGTCATCAGACAGAATGACAGAATCGCTGTCACTAAATCTTAATTCGTAAGCAAGTTTGTCTTTGAGTGCGCCCTGGTAGTATGGCTGATGAGTCTTTAACAGTTCAAAATCTAGAGGGATGCAAAATCTGTTGCCAAATGCTTGAGCTACCGCCTCATCTTTGTTGTCAGACTCTGCATCCTCCGCATTCAGCCGGTGTTTAAGTCCGTTGGCGTCTTGGATGCCCTGGTAAACCTTGTCTTTTCTTTCTTCTGTAGGCAGCCATAGGTCAGCGTAGAGTGTAAAGATGTCTGCGTTGCTTAACGTAAAGACTTCTCGGCCCTCCAGTTTGATTTTTATTTCTTTAATGATGGCCCTGCCCAAGTTCGCAACAACACTGGCATTAGGGTCTGTTGAATTAATGTCTATTTTGAAGGATAGTTTAGTTGTGCCTGGCATTATAACATCATTATCGCCAAGATCAGGAAACCTGACTGTTAACAGCTGACCGGGTTGAACTGTTGATGGAGTATTTGTAACAAGCACGGTCTGCCTTATGCCCTTTACGCCCATGGGTTCTTTTGCTTTTCTGTATGGGTCAAGATCGCAACCGTATGAGTTCATTTTTTTTAAAAATAAATAAAAAAATATTATAAATATGGATGAAGATTTTGATGCAATCGATCCTATTGAAGAAGAAGATGAAGAAAGAGAACCGAGTCCTTCATTGCGTGAAGAACTTGAAGAAGCAGCATCATCTGGAGTTATTGCAGAACTATTGCGAGCAAAAATTAACTCATTCTATAGAAGCATAGAGCTAGAGCCACCAGAAGATCCTAGCCCTAACGATTTTAAGACAGATAAAAAGTAATCATCTGTATATAAGAACTAGTAAAGGAGATTTTGTAAGAGTTACTACAAAACCAGGACCCAACCAAGTTTTTAAAAACTAAGCACAATTAAACGAGATCTCCCTATTACTGACCAAAGGCGATTAAACCTTGTTGAAGATTTAAGCTCTGGGGCTGTTAGTGCTTTACAAAACTTAGAGAGAGAGGTGCCATCACAATCTGAATTGCAAAACATACCTCTTGAAGAATTAAGTAAAAGAGCAGATGACCTTATAGCAGAGATTGAAACGAGTTTTATGGAGACTGATGAGGAGGAGACAGCACTAAAAACAATCGGTGATTCTCCGTTGCCCATGCGTGAGATTATGGGTCTTAATAAGGCTTTACAGACTATAAGAGGCGAACTAACAAGTAATATAGCAAAACTTGGTGAGCTGGATAGACAAATGAAGAAGAAAAAAATAATCTGGCTGATGCGGATGACAACAATCTGGGACCAGAAGAAAAGGCTAGAATCCAGCAGAAATACAAGATTTAATGATAGAAAGGGCAGCCCGATTAGAAGCATTATCTAATAATAGAACACAGCTAGCATCACAAATAAGCAGAATCAGAGAAACTATAAACAGAGTCCTTTACGAAAACACTACACTAGCAGAAAGAATAAGGACTCTGTTCAGAGAGCAGGGGATTACAATAGTTAGTATATTAACGGCTGTTGGGTTTGCCATCTCTACACTGGTTTATGCATTAACAGGCAGTGCACCAACAGCGGGGGCAGCGCCGCCTCCAACACCTCAACCTGGAAGAAGCTGGATTAGAAAACAATTGCATCATCTGGCAAACTTATTAAAGAAGTTAGCGGCTAAAGCAGCTGATGCTCTGCCGGGCATAATAGGCAGTGTTGTTAGTTGGGTTTGTCTACTATAGGCAAAGTGTGGCTGGCTATTGGCTGACCATCTGTGGACTTTGGGGGTGCTGGCTATTGGATTAATTTTTAGTGAAGTAAAGTACAGACAGTCCGGTAAAAGTTAAAAACACAACAAGAGCTGTCTTTTCACTAGTGTGTCTGTCAGGGTGAGGCACATTAACAGGTGGTGTTGGGTCGCTTTCTGATGGTGCACTACTTTCTGATGGGCTGCTTTCTATAATAGGTGGAGTGCTACTGACAGGGGTTGGGTCGCTTTCTTCAGAGCTGGGCGCTTTTTTTAGAATGGATGGAGCAGGCCTTGTGTTTAAACTTTGATTGTGCCCTAAGTTTTGATCATCTCCGGCAATAAGGATTTCATTGTTATAGTTCTGTATGATACCAATCTGTAGTCTAAGGTCAGACGGCAACATATATAATCCATGGCCTACTACAAA
>JADBJO010019677.1:0-2500 GCA_016801955.1 Conus betulinus | reverse complement strand
CTCCTCTGCGGGCGGGCCGAAGCACCCCCACCTTCCTTTTCTCTCACTCACCATACCGTCAGGTAGTGGAGTTGTCGTATCATGGTAATGGGTTTTGTAGGCAGCATCAGCATCAGGAGTGGGGGTATTTGCACTGCCACACTGGGGTCCATGGCGGCCAACTGGCGTTCAACATGTGGTCTTCCACGCCATGCTGCCTGTTGTAAGCGGCTGACACACGAGGCCTCCCCGCCCGTACGGTGGAGACGAAAAAACGTTGAACCTGTGCGGTCCTGACCAGTCAGTGTCGAACGGACGGGAGTGCTGCACGATAATTTTTAAAACGGATGCCGAGAGGTGAAGGTCATTGTGATCCCCACTTGCCGCTTCAAACGACACGGTACAATTGAATACAAAGCTTGTTCTCCAATATTCAGATTCTTATAATTTTTTGAATTGAACATTCCAAAGCACACATGCCCCCTGGGTACAATTTCATTAATGTTTTGGTATCTGAATCGGACAGTTTGGACCACCCGGCTGGAAGACACCATTGTTTCCATGTTGCCAAGGGTGTCGGCGCATGCTGAGCGTTGATTGGTTGGAGGATACTAGCTGTCCGTTTTTCGAAAATAGATCACGACGTATCACGAATGGTCGGGTTGAACTTGATGCCGAAGGCCGTTTGAGACGTACGGTTACTGTGACACACACGCTGCGTTTGGGATCGGGGTTCGACCGGTATTCGAAAGCGTACGGGGCGGGGGAGGCTCGTGTGTCGCAGCCGCTGTTACGCTCTTATCACTGTCCGCTTCACATTGCTTTGCGTCTGGCTTTTCAGGGCGGGGGGGGGGGGAGGGGGAGGGGGGGGGGGGGGGGTTGTAGTTAGCAACATGGTGAAATGGAGTCGTAGAGAGAGAGAGAGAGAGAGAGAGAGAGGGGGGAGGGGGGTACATGTATGTGTGTATGCGCGCGCGTGCGCGCGTGCGTGCGTGCGTGCTGTGTGTGTGTGTGTGTGTGTGTGCGTGTCGTCTGTCTGTCTCTGTGCGCTTGCATTTCGATGTGCATGTATGTAGAAGGTAGCAATCGTGGGAGGACTGAAGGGGGAAGTGGACATCTCCGTGAACGTTCTTCAGCCATTGGGAATACTGTGGTAACGATGGTACCAAGACCTGTCAGTTTCTTCCACGCACCGTGTCCTTGAGAGCCCAGATACTGCTGTTACTGTAGGCAGCAAGACGGTCCAGTACAAATGCACGGTCAAGTCAGACAGCTCTGTCTGAAACCTCTCTCCCTGTTGCCTTCAGGACTTGGGATGCTTAGCCACGACAGAGAACTGGTCTCTTGCCCCTTTTTTTTTTTTTTTTTTTTTTTTTTTTTTTTTTCTTGAACACAAGTTTCGTATGACGACGATGACGACAATAATAATGACGTTCGCGACGACCATGACGCTGGCTGCTGCTGATGTTCTCCTTGTTATCGACGACGACCGATGATGACAATGACGATGACGAAATGAAGGAACATACTGCTGTTGTTGTCGTTGTGTTATGTTGCTGGTGCTGAGCGGTTGGGGAATGCTGGGGGGATGATTGCTGCTGCTGATGATGATGAGACGATGATGAAGATAATGATGATGATGATGATGATGACGACGACGACGACGGCGATGACGATGACAAAATAAAATGACCAAACTGCTATTTTGGTTGTTGTTATTGATGATTGATGATGATGATGATGATATGATGATGATGAGGGATGATTGATGTGTGTATATGTGTGTGTGTGTGTTGTGTGTGTGTGTGTGGGTGTGTGTGTTGTGGTGTGAGAGAGAGCAGCTGAGAGAGAGAGAGAGAGAAGTTGAGAGAGAGAGAGAGAGAGAGCCTCGGAGAAGAGAGAGAGACCGTGATAGAGAGAGGGACGAGAGCAGAAAATGAGACAGACAGACAGAGTCGATGAAGGGGACACAGAGAGGAGAGAGAGAGAGAGAGAGAGAGAGAGAGAAGAGAGAGAGAGCCATCGGAGAGAGAGACAGAGAAAGCCAGAGACCAGACAGAAAACAGAGAGAGACAGAGAGCAGCAACAGTGTGTGCAAGGTTTCAGAAAAGGGACGAGAGAGGCGATGGATAGGTATGAAGCATCATGACACACACCTTCAGCGACAGAATGAATGACCAGAATGGGGTGGGCCTATGAATCTCGTCCTGCATGCAGTGTGTACACAACTCACGTCCTAGCATGACACGCGTCTTGGATCGCCTGTACTGCTGTTGCGTTCTGTTTGTCGTGTCTCGTCTGTCTGTAGGGCCTGTAGGTTCGCTGTCCCTTTCCTCGCTGTCTGTCCAGTCGGTCGGCCGGTCGGTCTCTTCTGTCGTCTGTCTGTCTTCTGTCGGCTGTCTCTCTCTGCTCTCCTCTCCTCTCTCGCACTCTCTTGAATGCCTTGAATTCTTCTTTCCCATTTTCCATGCCCCGCTCCCGTACCTTGCATTCTCTCTTCTCTCTCCTCTCCTCTCTCACT
>JADBJO010019676.1:0-32793 GCA_016801955.1 Conus betulinus | reverse complement strand
CCATTCATGCCTGTCCTGTCTTCAGGACTTCAATCTCAGGGTCAGTGTTAACAAACATTTTATGGCTGGCTTGGAGTTCTGGTCATGCTGGACATCGGAGGGAATGAACATGGTGGATCGTTTGGCCAAGGAATGCCACAAGAGGGGAAACTGTCCACATATATAGTCCCCTGACTCAGATCTGAACCCAAAATTAACGATTATGTCAGAGACCTCCAGGCAGGAGGATTGGAATACACAGATGAATAACAAACTCTTTCAGATCCATCCAGACCTTAAAGGAGTTTCCTCTCATCTACGTCCTGGTGATTCGTAAGAAGAAACAGTTCTGTGCCGGCTGCACACCGGCCATTCGTCTTTTACCCTTCCACCTTTTAAAGAGAGGTAATTCCGCCTGACGCGATCTTTGAGTCTTGAAAGAGGTTAACATTTTTCATCGGATCTGAGATTTTACAGTGGAAGATTTTTACAAACAATTTTGGATGAGTTTTTAAGACACGATTATTTTAAAGAAAAGAATTGTGTGATGAATGACCTGTGAGTTGATTTTAACGTGGTGACGACCCTGATATGGCCCTTTGAGGTCGGCTGGGCTATAAGCACCATTATCTTATCTTATCCCTGTCTTCAATCTCCAGCTGTCCCACCCACTTGGTCCTCTCTTGGCTTCCACCTCCCTCCTCCTCTGTCACACATACGTCTGTTTCAAACCACCGCTTTCTGACCTTTTTTGAAGCAAGAACTCATGTTATGCATGTGTGATCTTCTACTTAGCCTGGAATTATCCGTTTCAACAATTTTAGTAATCATCTGAAACAACAACTTCCTGTTGTTTTGATATGTATGGGTTTTTGTTATTTTTCATAAAGTTGACAAAGGAGTGGCCAGCTCTCTATAACGTAACCAGTCAGGGACCCAAGTGGGCCTTGCATTGGATTTCTGGCAGAAGTCTGCATCTGTACATCAATGGACAGAGCCAGGGCATCATCACCCACCAACATCCCTGACCCCTGTTACTTCATGTTTGATCTGTTCACCCGGGTGTGTGAAGGTAGACAGCTGTTCTTGTCTTGTTGGTTTTTCTTGTTTTTGTCACATGTGGCACACTTTGTTAGCACTGAGTGTTCACTGTGTGTGTGTGTATGTGGTGTGTGTGTGGTGTGTGTGTGTGTGTGTGTGTGTGTGTGTGTGTGTGTGTGTGTGAATCTAACAATCATTGAAATAATGGCTGGGATTCTGGTTGATGTGTGTGAAAGAAAGTGTGGAAGGGAGGGAAACGCAGGCTACTTGCGCATTTATGTTCAATTCCCCTCTCACTAACATCTCCATTTTGTTTGTTTGATTTTTGTTTTGCAGGAGTGCTGTTGTTTTTTTTTGCTCTGTAATTATAATTGCTGTTCTTGTGTTTTGGTCTCCATTTCAAACAACATGCCACTTAGGCCAAGCTTGAAGCTGACACACTTGGTATAATTCTGCTGACATTCTCGGATACAGTTATTTGTAGATACACAGAGGCCTGTAGTTGATATGTCAGATCATCCCTCATCAGTCTGTGGGCCTCACATACTTGTGTCATTTACAGGACATTTACTCTGTAATTGTAATTCCCTGTAATTACAATGACTGTTTACCTGTGCTGGTTTCAAGACAGTTATTGCTGATAAACAGGTCATTACAATGACTGTAATTAAAATGACTGTCCTAGCTGTGAAGTTTCCAAGACAGGTATTCTTCATAAATCATCCGTCTTTACAATGACTTCCTACCTGTCTTGTTTCCAACTGTGTAATCACCTGTGTTGTTGTCCAGCCATTCACTTCCTGCAATGGTCATGTCTGCAGGTGACTGCTTTGCCAGTGAGGCTGGCGCCAGGACTGTGACACCAGTGCCAGTCAGCTAACCAGGGAGTCTGCGACGCCTCCTCTCCATGAGCATTTCTGCCCTTTTGCAACAGTCTTCTCAAAGTGTGGATACGTGGACACAGTTCTGATGCCTAAATACAGAAATAAAAAAAGTTTTGGGGTTTTTTTTCCCTGTATATTAATTTAGGTATAACTAAACCATAATTGGTGCATAGACTTAATCATTGAGAACTTTTTTTGCCGAAGTGGTGATTTTACACAGTGTTTTTTTTTTTTTTTTTTACCATGACTGACTTGTTTGTTTTTGAGTGCTTTTTTAAAAAGTACCATGCAGCTAAATCAGTTGATGTGCGACACTTAAATGCTCAGTAATCCAAACGGAGTTGCTCAGCAAAAAAATTCAAGCTGCTCAAACGCATATCCAATATCCCAAAAGTTTAACAGCACCAGTAGAGGAAAAATGTCTGCTCTGCAGTTTCTGTATATGTAGGCTTGAGTTTTCACTGAGGACACGGTCACCAGTAAAAGGAAGGTTCAGGGGAGTTTCGACACTGGAGTGACGCCAATGACCAGTCCACAGAATCAGAAAAGACCGAATATCAGCCAGCTCAAGCTCTGTTGCCAGTGCACTTGGGGCACAGCTTGCCTTACAGTGGGCTGGAAAGTGTGTAAAAGACTGGCCCACTCTCTTAGGAAGAGATTCAACCGATTGCCCCAGGGAAAAGTAAGAAGGCGCTGATGAGACACATGCTCAGAACAAGGGATTTGCTAGAAGACAATAGTGAAATAGTCAATGGTCAAAGTATGTCTGTCCTCAGGGGAAAATTATCTACATCAGAATTAAGTGTAAGCAGGAAAGCCGACTATTCTTTCATTACTGAAAGATCTATGACAGGATCCAGGGTTTAACAAAGCTGGAAAGAAAACAAAAAAACCGAGTCTGATGTAGAACAAACTCTCTTAACTGATAACCAAATCATTAGCCATAGTTTGGATTTGATGAAAATATACTATATGTATTTTATTTCATTGTATTAATTGCTAAGCTCTATCAGACTGTTTGACAAAGTTTTGGGAGTTTACTGAGAAAAAAATCCCACTTATTCAGGAGAGGGAGTCGACTAGGGAGTGTTTAGTGTGGTGGAAGAAGAGATCAACATCGTGTCCACTGCAGAGTCAAGGTAAACAGTTTTTTTTTTGTTTTTTTATGTTTTTTTTTTCCTTTGTAATGAAAAATAAACTAACCAGTGTCGGTGTACAAACAGCTTTCTGAAGGCCTAATGTGGAGTTGAGGTCTCTCAGTTTCCTCAGTGTTTGGCTTGTCCAACCTCTGGTCGTCTACAGGGTTGTTGGGGTGGATGAAACATGGGGGCAAATATGAACTCAGGTGTGTGTGTGTGTGTGTGTGTGTGTGTGTGTGTGTGTGGTGTGTGTGTATATGTGTGTGTTTGTGTGGGTGTGTGTGTGTGGTGTGTGTGTGTGTGTGTGTGTGAACTGTGTTTGTTGTCTGGCTGACACATTCCCTACTCTGCCTTGTCCAGTCTTGTGTCAATGTACATGAATGTGTCTGGGGGTGTTAAAGATGTGTGTTTGTTTGACGAATTTTATGTGTCCTGCTGCCTTTTAAGAATGACAGTTAGTTTAAAAGGATTTCTATAGAGCGCCTGAATATATTTGTTTCAAAGACTACAATATTTGATAGCAGTGTTTCTAAATTATGGATTGGAGTTCCAATACATGCATCTACTTTGGTGAGAGAGATATCAATGTTTGCCATCAAAAAATAATACAAGATACTCACACATGTCAGGTATGTTATGAAATGCTCAGATGTGGCCCATGGTGTGGGTGAAATGCCAATGTCTGTATGTCCCAGAGTTTCTTTACCTCCTAGAAAGTAAAAACTGGGAAAATGTGATAGTGGTGTCACTCATATTGACAGTGGTTTACAGGCTTTCAATATTTCAATGTGATTGTCGGAGTCTTTAGGTGTTTGCATATTTCTTTTCAGTATATATTGATATATGTCATTTTGTTACATACATTGTATGATATAAAGCTAACTTTTTTTCCGTGTGTGTGTGTATCAGTCCACTTTTTAGTAAACTGACTGGCAGCAGGGACACTGTGCTTGCACCAGCTGCAGTGGCAAAGTGGTTAGTGTCAGGGACTCCTGACTGAGAGGTCATGGGTTCGATTCCTATCAGACCCATTTAGTTGTGGGATTTTTATAACCCAGTAGACTCCTACCCAGAGCTGAGTTGTTATGGGTGCAGTTTTGAGGACTGGGACCATACAGTTGAGTTTGAACTACTTAATGAATGCCTGTCTGAGAGTGTTGCTCAAATTTCCTGACCAACCCTGCAGGTGTCTGTATCTCTTGGGCCTGATTGACACCAGGTGATTTTATGAAAGTAAGTGTAGATTACAACCTTGCCATGCAGTTTCAGACTGGAATGGAAATCTGTTGCATCATCTTCATCATCCATATCCTTATCGATCAGCATTAAAAACAAAAACCAAAAAAAGTCTTAAATTCTATGGCCCTTCATGCTCTGCTGTCATGGTGACCTCAAGTTTAGATTGCCTCTCCATGTCCATACCTTTGTTTGGTTTTGTCGTGGTCACCAGCATTGGTAAATTCGCGGGGGGCTGTCGTTAGACAGACATGGTCGTACCCTCAGGTGGGAAAAGCTCACTCATGCTGGCTCTGCGACTGAAACCAATTATTGTCAATCAGCAGGAGGCTTTAGCAGGTGGTTCTCTGAGCATGGTGGATCAGAGCAAAGCACCACTGAACACCACTGCAGTGACTCCTCAGCATCAATGCTGTGTTGCTGATTCTGGGGCAGGACAGACCAGGCTGTGGTGGTGGAGCGGGGAGGGGGGAGGGGAGGGGGGAGCTGTCCTGGTGCAATGCCTCCCAAAGTTGGCTTGGAAGACGAGACAGAAAAAAAAAAAGATCCTGTGATTGCAAATTTTTTTTTTCTATCAAAGTGATTAACTTTATGTGTGATTAACGCTTCTACTTTGGTGATCATTGTCTTAACCTTTGTGCCTATGCCCCACGTGGGTGCATGCATATGTGTTGTGTGTGTGTAGTGTGTGTGTGTGAGTGTGTTTGTGTGGTGTGTGTGAGTGTGTGTGTGCGTGTGTGTGTGTGTGTGTGTGTGTGTGTGTGTGTGTGTGAGGTGATGTTTTCTATATACATGGATATAGCAAAAGTTTTGCAGATTTTGGACTTGTTTTAATCTATTGTCTTTTGTAAGTTTATTGATTGTTTATCATTAGGGTTTTTTTTTTTTATTATAAATGGTTTATAATGAGCCTGTGAAGTGACAAATGATTTTCCATGTGGATTAATAAAGTGCCATCAAACTGAATTGAATGTCCTCCCTTTCCATGATTGATTCTTATACTGCAGATTTGTCTAAAGGAAACGGATATGAATATTCAACACATTTGCAAAAGTATCTCATAAGATCACATTCCAAACTGAGAAAGAAAGGGGATGAAGTTCAATTTTGATCCCATGGATGGGGGAAAAGCTAATCAAGTTTACATCATAAGATATTCAGCAAAGATGCATATGGGAAACAAACATCACAACCATTTCAAGATAAATGTCAGTAAGAGGCATATATTGACTTGGAAACATCGATTTGTCATTGCTAAAATGACGAATTGCAGACTGACTTGCCACAGTTTCTCAAAGTGCACACACCTTCTAAACATGGATGTTTCTCTGTAGGATGTGTTAGTTTGGGGCATTTCAACATTTTGGCAAAGCTTTTTTCCAGGGGGGGGGGGGTGGGGGGGGGGGGGGGGGGGGGGTGTTGTGTTCACTTTGACCACTTATCATGGTAATAAGTGACTGAATAAAAACATTAGGATGCACAAACAGGGAGATTATTTTAGTCAGTATTGTTTTCAGTCATTTCACAGGAAATTTGTTTACATTGAGAATCCAAAGTAAAACACAAAGGCAGAAGTGGAAATGCATTCTAGAATCTCTCTCTCTCTGTCTCTCTCTCTCTCTCTCTCTCTCTCTCTCTCTCACACAACACACACACATTCACACGCACGCACAAACACACACACACACACACACTGCTCAGATAAAACAATATGAACAGCTCTAAAAATGGTAAACAAGTAGTTGTTCCTGAAACACCGCAGCCAGGGAGAAATAAAGGTGTAGGGGAGAAGACCCAGGGAGTGACGAACCATACAGTTTTAGCAATTAAAGGGTGAGCAAAAAACGGAATTTGTGGCAGAAAATGTGACAGACACAATGATGGTGATAAAGATGATGGTAATGATAAAAAATTTATGATATAGAGTCATCACAGAACAGACATTCAGTTCATGTCGGCATAATGTGAAAGATGATGAAACAGGTTCTAGTACATATGGCATGTGTGCTGTGATGGGAAGCACACTAGCAATCAGGCACTCCACATCTTTATTGGTTTTCTTTCTCTGGCTGATATTTTTTTTTTTTAAAGTGTCATCCTGAACATATCTCTCTCTCTCTCTCTCTCTCTCTCTCTCTCTCTCTCTCTCTCTCTCACACACACACACACACACACACACACACACACACACAGCTGAGTAAGGTTGCGAAAAACGATGGGGAGGGAGCGAGTCAAAAAACTCGTGCACATAAGGGTACTGAGCTCAGAGGAGACGACTACAAATCCGTAAACAATATAGAAAACAGAAGTTGTCAGACGTTGTGTGTCAGTTGAGATGTACAGCTGTATATCCCAAAAACAAAACAGAAGTGTCAGAAATCTCATAAGTGAAGCAAAGAGCTGAGGTGGACATTGGAAACAAATAGGTTTTTGAAGTGCAGAAGGTCAGATTTTTGAACTGGATATGGCTCCTAAACCGTCATCAATGAATCGTCTGAAGAAGTCGGGGGAATATTCGTTGGAGGTGATCTTTCCTCCGGGTATCCTACAAAAAGGCACGCACACATGATGGGTCAATTTTGGTGCCCATGGCCACTCTGCGTATTTGTTGGTTGTGGTTTTCAGCAAAACAGAATGAGTTGGACACAACAACTACGAATTCTACAGGACGGACTGTAGTGGTGATACCAATATTCAGACGACTTTTTGGAGGAAGTGACCGACAAGCTGCAAAGCTTTCATTGTGAGATGTGTATCAGTAGACAAAGTTAATTGTCTCATCCATTGTGAAGAGGGGAAACGAAGAGAACTGTCAAGGAAGGTTGAAGATGTTGAGAGCATGGTTGGTGTCTTTTAATGGAGGTGGCAAGGGTCGCAACCAGAAGCTGAAAGACAGAGTTCTAGAACTCAGAGATGAGAGTAGTGGGACAAGAACAACCAGAGATGATGGGTCGATCTGGATTGTGTGGTTTGTGGATGTTGGGCAGGAGACAGATTCACGGGGTTCACTGGTGATGGCAGATGAAGCTTCAGTGGGTAAGTGTCCAGAAGAGAAAGAATTTATAATGTCTTGCAAACAAAAGCATTGTCTTGGTTTGCTGTTCCTGACAATTTTTTTTTTTTCATAAAGAGTAAAATCTGATTACTGACGTTTGGACTCATCAAGATGAAAGGCTATACGCCACACAACAATTACCCCACCCTTGCCTGCAGATGTAATTAAGATGTCTGTGCGACTGAAACTGCAATATCTATGCAATAGTCTACTGAAGAACTGTTTTTGGCCCAAAAAACGCAAGGTGATTGCTTCCTTGAAAATTCTTTAGATTGGAATTCCTCCCAATTGTTTTCAAGTCTTGGCTCCAGTTTTTGTTCCCCAGCCTTGGGCAGACTCTAGGAAAATTCCTAGGGACAACTGTTAACTTGTACTGACCAACTTTCTACTTCCTGTGGTTTGAACTTGTTTGTCTTCATTGGTGAACCCAGGAATCGAAAGTCTTGTGTTGCCACCTATGCGTCTTGACTTGGGCACTCGCATCTCAGTTACTCTGATGGGGGAGCGGTAATGGAATGGACGACACATTTCTGGGGAAATCCAGTTTGTCGTTTCCTGGTTGGGCGTCCTCATTCTTGCTGGCTCTTTCCTGTTCACACATGCCTTCACATCCATTGTTGGGCTCTATGGGAAAAAAAATAAATGGGAAATATCTTGTGATCATGGTGAACAGGAATGAAAAAGACCTGTAGAGGGAATTCAACTGCCAGATTTATCTCATGCTAGTGAAAATGTGGCCTGCTTTTTTGTTCACATGCCTGTCACCTCTCATTTGTGGCCGGAAAGGCAGAAAATTCCTAGGGACCAAAGGGAGATTAGTTAACTTGTACTGACCAACACCAACTACCTAAAGAACGACTTTTACTTATTGCTACAAGGCACACTCAACCCAAAGGAATCAAGAGTTGTCCATTGCCCACAGCTTCTTCCGAGGCAGCGCAATTCCAGTCTCAGATGGTAGATGGTATGGAATCGTGAACACATTTGGTGGAGGCATGAATCTGTCGCAGCCAGTGCCCATGACAAATGTCGTTGTTGGGTGGGGTCCATTCTGATATAAAATCTCTTGCTCACAGCTGCTTACAGTCAACTTTGCTTCTCTCCGTGGATGCTGGAGTGAGAAGGCCAAATACAGCTGTTTTCCAAACATGTCTATCGATTCTCACTGTCTTTGTTTTTGTCTGTCTGCCTCTCTCTCTGTGTCTTCTCTGTCTCCCTCTCTTTTTCACACACACACACACACACACACACAAACACACACACACACACACACACCACACAACACACACACACAAACACACATAAACACACACACCACACACAACACACACACCACACACACACACACACCACACACACACACACACAGAAAGAAAGAGAGAGAGAGATTCTGTTTCAGTTTCATCAATGAGGTGTTGCTGCGAGCGGACTATATGTTACATCACATCTACTAAGTTTGCAGATCACGCTGCACAAAGATCTACAGTCGATTGGATTTATGAATTATGACTACGATGAAATGATTTTTAGGACTAGGGTATCATGGATACGACTTTGTATATGTGCCTGACCTGCACATGAGCCCAACGTGCTCGTCAGAACTATCACTGTCTGCGCCACTAATATGATTCACACACACACACGTGCGCGCACACACACATTCACTCACTCACTCACTCACTGTCTCACCACAAACACACACACACATGCACACACACGCACGCACGCATGCATGCATACACACATGCACGCACATATATGTGTATGTATGTATGTGTACGGATACAGATAGATAGATAGGTTCATGATCTAAAAGTTTCATTCAATTAAAAAAAGGCCATAAAAGGCATGCAGACATCTGTCACCTACATGTGGATGCATGCAATGTTGCCAGTGGAGCTTTCTGTGCTGGAGATGGAATGTAGTCTGTGGTTTAACAACGAAACGCCTGCAGTTACAAACTTTCACATTTGTTACAGAGAGGGTCTGAGCAGTTGCAGAGGGTGGACACCTGGATGGGCTAACCTTTGGCATAGCGCTATTCTTGTTCAGGTAGAATGGTATCCTTAATAAGGGTAGAGGTAAACACCCACAAGACTATGGTCTCCATAGGCAGATTCTTTGGTTTGGGCAGGTTTATGTGAAGTATATCTGTACTGTGAGAGCTATCCTTGCACGGGTTCCCATCAACAGTATTTCTGATCAAGTTTCCTGTCTGCTGACTGTGGAAAATGTAGGCATTTTGATCGTGCCGGTCACACACCAGTGATGCTTCTCGGTTTGCACAGGCCTGAATGCTTTATGAAAACATTCATGACAGTCATGTTTTCAGTGCAGTGTGTTTTAATAACAATAAAAGAAAAATGAGATCCCATTTCGCTATTGCTGTGAGTGAGCTTCACTGGCTGCCTGTTAAATTTGGCCTTCAGTACAAAGTAAGTTACTAACCCCTCTTGTCTTCTATTTCTTTGAAGGTTCTCTTCCAACTTGTCTGTTCTCTCTACCCAAAGAACCAAAGTGAAATTTAACATTGTTTTGTAAGTGTTCCTTCAGCTTTGCTGCCCCAACTGTTTGGAACTCGCTTTCTCCCACTTACAAAGCCAGCCCATCTAATCTGTTTTCGAAGCACAGCTAAAAACCTTATCTTTCAAGCCAGTCATTTTGAACAGCGCTTTTCCACAGTGTGTGTCCACAATAAGTTTTGTAGCAGGATAGTTGTTACACGTGAATGAATGAAGCTCTGAACTGTGTATGAAAGCGCAATGAATAGTTTTCTGAATGCTGTATGAAAGTGCGATGAATAGTTTTCTGAATATTGTATGAACACGCAATGAATAGTTTTCTGGATGCTGTATGAGAGCACAGTGAATAGTTTTCTGAATGCTGCATGAAAAGCGCAATGAAAAGTTTTCTGAATGCTGTATGAAAGCACAAAGAATAGTTTTTTATGAATGCTGCATGAAAGCGCAATGAAAAGTTTTCTGAATGCTGTATGAAAGCACAATGAATAGTTTTCTGAACGCTGTATGAACACGCAATGAATAGTTTTCTGAATGCTGTATGAAAGTGCAATGAAAAGTTTTCTCTGAATGCTGTATGAGAGCTCAGTGAGTAGTTTTCTGAGTGCTGTATGAACACGCAATGAATAGTTTTCTGAATGCTGTATGAGAGCACAGTGAGTAGTTTTCAACAACAACCACTTTATCAAATACTATATATGATTATTATCATCACTATTTGCTTCTTGCAGGAGAAGCAAAAACATTAAAAGTTGGAGTTTTGATGAGTTAGCCCACTACTGAGGGCTGGTGTTTGCAGAGGACGCTGTGAAGACTGTTCTGCACATCTGAAATTGTGTTACAGGTATTCTACCTGTGTCTGTGACAGACAGGTGGCACTTTTTGCCACATACCTTTGCTGACCATTTGAGATCCTCCTCAACCAGGCAGTGTATAAGTATTGTTAGGATTCTGCACCTCGAGTGTATTGTCACCATTTTTTTTTTTTACCAATCTTTATAGGCGAAAATAAAAACGGTTGGAGCTACGCACAGCAGTGTACACATCCGGTTAGGTCCGCCATCTGGTTTTTCGTCTGCACTTCCGTTTGCGTGTTTTCGATTTTGTCGTCTGCATACAGTGTCCGACTGTTGAGTTGAACCGAAACTTGTACTTGTACAGTCACAGCCTGTCTATTCTATTTAGTGCTTAACTGCATCTTAATACATTTTGTCTCAACAATGACCGCGTACTAAATTGTCCAAGTAGAGCTATTCTAATGAAGTAATTATTTTGGCATCGCTTCCTACTTTGAGGGCAAGATTTTGCGTCCTTCGTTTCAGCACAAAGCTCTGTTGGTTTGTTGTGGTGGACAATCAATCACCTACAGTCACATTTGTCATTATGCTTGGAGTAACGGTTCAGTATATGATGTGAGTGTATGATGTGAGTCTAAATTCAAGTGTTGCCAGACGACAAGGTTTACAGGAACACTTTCGTCATCCATGTTTTGACCAATCAGCGGCAGACAAAAAAACCAAGATGGCGACGGACCTAACCGGATGTGTACACTGCTGTTGCTGTGCGTAGCTCCATGTAAATAAAACTGACGTAAGGGGAGGTGAGGAAATAAGAGAAAATGTGTTACCCTCTCCTGGTTTGTTGAAGATAAAAGTCTTGTCTTGATTTAGCTTTGATGATGACCTTTTAGTTTTGGACCAGGCTGTTTGACAAGTTTTTGGGAGTTACTGAGAAAATCCCACTTATTCAGAGAGGGAGTCGACCAGGGAGGTTTTAGTGGTTGAAAAGAGTCTACATTGTGTCGCTGCAGAGTCAAGGTAAACAGGGTTTTTTTTTGTTTTTTTTTTTTAAATGTTTTTCCTTTGTTATGAAATAAAGTGCCAGTGTAACAGCTTTCTGAAGGCCTAACGTGGAGTTAAGGTCTCTCAGTTTATCATGTTTGGCTTGTCCAGCCTCTGTCGTCGTCTACAGGGTTGTTGTGGATGAACATGGGCAAATATGAACTCAGGTGTGTGTGTGTGTGTGTGCGTGTGTGTGTGTGTGTGTGTGGTGAACTGTTTGTTGTCTGGCTGACACATTCCCTACTCTGCCGTGTCCAGTTTTGTGTCAATGTACATGAATGTGTCTGGGTGTAAAGATGTGTTTTGTTGAAGAATTTATGTGTCCTGCTGCCTTTTAAGAATTGACAGTTAAGTTTAAAAGGATTTCTATAGAGCGCCTGAATATTTGTTTCAAAGACTACAATATATTGATAGCAGTGTTTCTAAATTATGGATTGGAGTTCCAATACATGCATCTACTTTGGTGAGAGAGAGATCAATGTTTTGCCATCAAAAATAATACAAGATGCTCACACATGTGAGGTATGTTATGAAATGCTCATGTGTGCATGGTGTGGGTGAAATGCCAATGTCTGTATGTCCAGAGTTTCTCTACTCCTAGAAAGTAAAAAACTGGGAAAATGTGATAGTGGTGTACTCATATTGACAGTGGTTTATATAGCTTTCATATTTCAATGTGATTGTCGGAGTCTTTAGGTGTTTGCATATTTCTTACAGTATATATTGATATATGTCATTTTGTTACATACATTGTATGACATAAAGCTAACTTTTTTTGTGTGTGTGTATCAGACCACTTTTTAGTAGACTGACTGGCGGCAGGACACTGTGCTTGCACCAGCTGCAGTGGCAAAGTGGTTAGTGTCAGGGACTCCTGACTGAGAGGTTATGGGTTCGATTCCTATCAGACCCATTCAGTTGTAGGATTTTTTATGACCTTACAGGCTCCTACCCAGAGCTGAGTTTGTTATGGGTGCAATTTTGAAGACTGGGACCATACAGTTGAGTTGGAAACCACTTAATGGATGCCTGTCTGGGAGTGTTGCTCAAATTTCCTGACCAACCCTGCAGATGTCTGTATCTCTTGGGCCTGGTTGACACCAGGTGATTTTATGAAAGTAAGTGCAGATTACAACCTTGCCATGCAGTGTCAGACTGGAATGGAAATCCGTTGCATCATCTTCATCATCCTTATCCTCATCGATCGGCATTAAAAACCAAAAAAGTCTTAAATTCTGTGGCCCTTCATGCTCTGCTGTCATGGTGACCTCAAGTTTAGATTGCCTGTCCATGTCCATACCTTTGTTTGGTTCTGTCGTGGTCACCAGCATTAGTAAATTCGCGGGGGCTGTCGTTAGACAGACATGGTCGCACCCTGAGGTGGGAAAGCTTACTCATGCTGGCTCGGCGACTAACCAATTATTGTCATCAGCAGGAGGCTCAGCAGGTGGTTCTCTGTGCATGTTGGATCAGAGCAAGCACCACTGAACACCACTGAAGTGACTCGCCAGCAATGCTGTGTTGCTGATTCTGTGGCGGGACAGACCAGGCTGTGGCGGTGGAGCGGGGGGGGGGGGGGGGAGGGGAGCGGGTGCCGGTGCAATGCATGTGAGTGTGTGTGTGTGTGTGTGTGTGTGTGTGTGTGTAAGGTGATGTTTTCTATATACATGGATATAGCAAAAGTTTTGCAGATTTTGGACTTGTTTTTAATCGATTGTCTTTTGTAAGTTTATTGATTGTTTATCATTAGATTTTTTCATATTATATATAATGTTTATAATGAGCCTGTGAAGTGACAAATGATTTTCTATGTGGATTAATAAAGTGCCATCAAATTGAATTGAATTTCCTCCCATTCAGTGATTGATTCTTATACTGCAGATTTGACTAAAGGAAGCTGATATGAATATTCAACACATTTGCAAAAGTATCTCATAAGATCACATTCCAAACTGAGAAAAGAAACAGGATGAAGTTCAATTTTGATCATATGGATGGGGGAAAAGCTAATCAAGTTTACATCATAAGATATTCAGCAAAGATGCATATGGGAAACAAATATCACAACCATTTTAAGATGTATGTCAGTAAGAAGCATATGTTGACTGGGAAACATCAATTTGTATTCATTGCTGAAATGACGGATTGCACACTGACTTGCCACAGTTTCTCAAAGTGCACACACCTTCTAAAACATGGATGTTTCTCTGTAGGATGTGTTAGTTTGAGGAGGCATTTCAGCTTAGAACATTTTGGCAAAGCTTTTTCCAAGGGGTGGGGGTTTCGCTTTGACCACTCATCCTGATAATAAGTGACTGAATAAAAACATTAGGATGCACAAACAGGGAGATTATTTTAGTCAATATTATTTCAGTCATTTCATGGGAAATTTGTTTACATTGAGAATCCAAAGTAAAACAGAAAGACAGAAGTGGAAATGCATTCTAGAATATATCTCTCTCTCTGTCTCTCTCTCTCTGTCTCTCTCACACACACACACACACACACACGCACACACACACTCACACTCGCACACACACACACACACATACACACATGTACACATTCATGCATGCACGCACACACTCGCACACGCATGCACGCATGCATGCATGCACGCACGCACGCACACACGCACGCACGCACGGAATGTTCGGATAAACGTGGACACCTAAAAATGAACAAAATAGTCGTTCCTGAACACTGCAGCCAAGGAGAAAGGGTTTAGGGGAGAAGAACCACAGAGAGACGAACCATGCAGTTTTAGCAATTAATGAGTAATCTCCCTTTGTTAAAGGATTGGGGGGGGGGGGGGGGGGGGGGGGCACTCGGGAATTTGTGGCAGAAATATGGCAGACATAATGATGGTGATAAAGATGATGGTAATGATAAAAAATCATGATATAGAGTCATCACAGAATAGACATTCAGTTCATGCCGGCGTAGCATGAAAGATGATGAAACACAGGTTCTAGTACATACAGCATGTGTGCTGTGATGGGAAGCGGGGAGGAGCGAGTCGAAACTCGTGCACATAACGGTACTGAGCTCAGAGGAGACGACTATAAATCCGTAACAATATAGAAAACAGAAGTTGTCAGACATGTGTCAGTTGAGATGTACAGCTGTATATCCCAAAAACAAAAACAGATGTGTCTGAAATCTCATAGGTGAGGCAAAGAGCTGAGTGGACATTGGAAACAAATATGTTATGAAGTGCAGAAGGTCAGATTTTGAACTGGATATTGCTCCTAAACAGTCATCAATGAATCGTCTGAAGAAGTCAGGGAATATTCATTGGAGGTGATCTTTTCCGGGTATCCTACAAAAGGCACGCACATGATGGTCCAATTTTGGTGCCCATGGCCACTCTGCGTATTTGTTGGTTGGGGTTTTCAGCAAAACAGAATGAGTTGGACATAACTACAAACTCTGCAGGACGGACTGTAGTGGTGATACCAATATTCAGACGACTTTTTGGAGGAAGTGACCGACAAGCTGCAAAGCTTTCATTGTGAGATGTGTATCAGTAGACAAAGTTGTCTCATCCATTGTGAAGAGGAAACGAAGAGAACTATCAAGGAAGGTTGAAGATGTTGAGAGCATGGTTGGTGTCTTTAATGGAGGTGGCAAGGGCCCAACCAGAAGCTGAAAGACAGAGTCCTAGAACTAGAGATATCTTAATCATAGGGGAGGGCATGTTCGCTGTGATCACTTATCATGATAATAAGTGGCTGAATAAAAAACATTAGGATGCACAAACAGGGAGATTATTTTAGTCAATATTATTTCAGTCATTTCATGGGAAATTTGTTTACATTGAGAATCCAAATAAACAGAAAGACAGAAGTGGAAATGCATTCTAGAATCCATCAATCTCTTTCTCTCTCTCTCTCTCTCTCTCTCTCTCTCTCTCTCTCTCTCTCTCTCTCTCTCTCTCTCTCTCTCTCTCACACACACACACACACACACACACACACACACACACACACACACACACATTCACGCACGCACACACTCACACAGACACGCACGCACGCACGCACGCACGCACGGAATGTTCGGATAACATGGACACCTAAAAAATGATAAACAAAATAGTCGTTCCTGAACACTGCAGCCAAGGAGAAATAAAGGTGTAGGGGAGAAGACCCACGGAGAGACGAACCATGCAGTTTTAGCAATTAATGAGTAATATCCCTTTGGTGAAGGGTGGGGGAAAACTCGGGAATTTGAGGCAGAAATATGACAGACATAATGATGGTGATAAAAGATGATGGTAAATGACGAAAATTATGATGTAGAGTCATCACAGAATAGACATTCAGTTCATGTCGGCGTAACATGAAAGATGATGAAACAGGGTCTAGTAATAAATGGCATGTGTGCTGTGATGGGAAGCACTAGCAATCGGAAACTTCCCATCTCTATTGGTTCTTTCCTCTGGCTTATCAGACTTGTCAGACTTCACCTGTGCCCTCTGCCATAGGGACTGTCATTCCCGCCTCGGACTGGCCAGCCCACACCCGTCGCTGTACCAGAATTGACACCCAGAGCGCAACTCCATAGTCTTCCGAGACTGAAGGATGCCTACCCACTCTGGCTTACATTCTTTTTTTTTAAGTGTTATCCCAACCATCTCTCTCTCTCTGTCTCTCTCACGCGCGCGCGCGCGCGCGCGCACACACCTACACACCCAGAGAGAGAGAGAGAGAAGAGAGAGAGAGAGAGAGAGAGAGAGCTAAGTAAGGGTTGCGAAGATGATGGGGAGGGAGCGAGTCAAAAACTCGTGCACATAAGAGTACTGCGCTCAGAGGAGAGGACTACAAATCCGTAACAATATAGAAAACAGAAGTTGTCAGGCGTTGTGAGTCAGTTGAGATGTACAGCTGTATATCCGAAAACAAAAACACAAGTGTCTGAAATCTCGTAGGTGAGGCAAAGAGCTGAGTGGACATTGGAAACAAATATGTTATGAAGTGCAGAAGGTCAGATTTTGAACTGGATATGGCTCCTAAACAGTCATCAATGAATCGTCTGAAGAAGTCGGGGAATATTCATTGGAGGTGATCTTTTCCTCCAGGTATCCTACAAAAAGGCACGCACATGATGGTCCAATTTTGGTGCCCATGGCCACTCTGCGTATTTGTTGGTTGTGGTTTTCAGCAAAACAGAATGAGTTTGACATAACTACAAACAACAGGACGGACTGCAGTGGTGATACCAATATTCAGACGACTTTTTGGAGGAAGTGACCGACCAGCTGCAAAACTTTCATTGTGAGTGTATATCAGTATACAAAGTTGTCTCATCCATTGTGAATAGGAAACGAAGAGGACTGTCAAGGAAGGCTGAAGATGTTGAGAGCATGGTTGGTGTCTTTAATGGAGGTGGCAAGGGCCACAACCAGAAGCTGAAAGACAGAGTCCTAGAACTTAGAGATGAGAGTAGTGGGACAAGAACAGACAGAGATGATGGGTCGATCTGGATTGTGTGGTTTGTGGATGCTGGGCAGGAGACAGATTCACGGGTTCACTGGTGATGGCAGATGAAGCCTCAGAGGGTAAGGGTCCAGAAGAGAAAGCATTTATAATTGTCTTGCAAACAAAAGCATTGTCTTGGTTTGCTGTTGCTGGCAATTTTTTTTTTTCATAAAGAGTAAAATCTGATAACTGACGTTTGGACTCATCGAGATACAAGTCTATACGCCACACGACAATTGCCCCACCCTTGCCTGCAGATTGCATTAAGATGTCTGTGAGACCAAGAACTTTCCCAAAAGCAAGTGGGCCTATCTCTGTAATAGTCTAGGACTCCAAATTGTCCAGGTCTTGGAGTCCAGGAGTTGGGCTCTATGGGAAATAAATGAGAAATATCTTTGTGATCATTGGTGAACAGGAATGAAGATCTATAGAGTGGATTCAACTGTCAGATTATCTCATGCTAGTGAAAAGTTGATTGCTTTTTGCTCACAACGCTATCACATCCATTTGTGGCCAGAGAATGAGGAAGAATAAATAAAAAAAATAAAAATTCTTAGGGACAAAAGGGGATAGTCAACTTACACTTACGAACACCAACTAATTAAAGAACAACTTTACCCTATTGCTACAAGGCACACGCGACCCAAAGAATCAAGAGTGTCCGTTGCCACAGCTTCTTCCGAGGCAGCGCATTCCAGTCTCAGATGGTAGATGGTGTGGAATCGTGACACATTTGCTGGAGCATTGAATCTGTCGCAGCCGGTGCCCATGACAATGTCGTTGTTGGGTGGGATCCATTCTCTTGCTCACAGCTGCTTGGTCATTTATCATTACATGGAGCACGGCCAACTTTGCTTCTTTCCGTTGAAGCTGGAGAGAAGGCCAGTGCAGCTGTTTTTAAACATGACTATCGATTCTCTGTCTTTGTCTGTCTGTCTGCCTCTCTCTGTGTCTGTCTCTGTCTCCTTCTCTTTCACACACACACACACACACACACACACACACACACACACACACACACACACTCACACACCCACACACACACACACACACACACACACACACACAGAGAGAGAGAGAGAGAGAGAGAGGAGAGAGAGAGAGATTCTGTTTCAGTTCAAACATGGAGGGGTCGCTGCAAGCGGACTATACTCCCTATATGTTACATCACATCTGCTAAGTCTCGAAATCATGCTGCGCAAAGATCTACATCTGATGGATAGATGAGTTAATGACTATGATGAAATGATTTTAGGACGCGGATATGACTTTGCATGTGTCTGACCTGCGCATGACCCCAACGCGCTCGTCAGAACTATCACTGTCTGCACCACCAAAATGATTGTGTGTGTGTGTGTGTGTGTGTGTGTGTGTGTGTGTGTGTGTGTGTGTGTATGTGTGTGTGTGTGTGTACGTGCATGCGAGCGCGTTTGCATGCGTGCATGTGTGCATGCGTGCATGCGTGCGTGTATGTGCATGTGTACGTGCATGTGTGTGTGTGTGTGTGTGTGTGTGTGTGTGTGTGTGTGTGTGTGTGCACGCGCGCGCGCCTGCACGCGTTCGAGCATGCAGGAACTGACCCATTTGTGTGTGTCAGTGTATTGAACAGATGGAAATCGTCTTGCTTCCATGGAGAAAAGAATTTCTTTTAAAGTGAAAAAAGAAGACTTTCTCCTTGCATTTTGTGGGTTTAACTAATTAGTTCAGTGTTAGATATCAACAAGGATAGTGGAATTCTCCATGACTTTGAGGATTAATTGTGTTCTTACAGTGTTGTTAGGGCTCAGGGATTTTCAAGTGAAAGGTCTAGTAGACAAGATGTTAAAAAAAAAAAAAAAAAAAAAACGAAGAAAAAAAAGGGGGAGCGGAGGGAGGTCATATCGATCGTGCTTCCACATAAAGTAAATAAAACATTCAGGCTGTTTGAAAGTGAGGCACATGTCTTACGGGTTGATCTGTGCAGCAGGTAGGCCTATGTTTTTAATGGGGGCTGATGTTCTGAGAGGTGTTACATGCAGCTTTCCAAATGATTCAATTTTATGTTCTCACAGCAGAAGCTTTTATGGACAAGTTGTTCTTTCGAGGTAGTCTTGGCATGAAGCTTTGAGTGTACTGGGGCATATACCTACAGCGTTTTGGGCTTAATCTGTAACTGTGGACTGCCCATGTCATGTGACTGTCACACTAAGCGTGGTGCAGTGCGCGGAAGTTTCATTGAGCTGCCGTTCATCACTTTTTATCTGACCACGCTGCCGAAAGTAAGTTTCAGTTGTATTGACTGTCTTGTCTCAAACGGTAACAGTTATACGTGTAATTATTATGTTTATAAAGCCAAAAGAACCCTGTACACCGCAAAGGCAGAAAGTTCGGGATATTGTTCATCACCATGTTGAAAACCTTTGAACTTGATTGCACACCCAAAACAAAACCAGTCTGCTAGTGAACGCAGTCAGAGATAACATGCAAGCAACCCATTTTGCTAGGACCGTGCAAATCTGTGCTGAAGTTAAGCGAAAATGCTCCACTGATCCAGGATTTAAGCTTTAACGTCATCGTTCGCCGGTGTGCATGTAGGGTCGGAGGAGAAGAGTCACGTGACATGAACCATGTAGTTTCGGTTTCAGTTCCTGCTCGAAGCATGAAATTAAGATGAAATAGGGTACAGCCTTTACAGAGAAGAAGCACAATCATCTGCATCCTCTTCTTCATCCTTGTTGTAGGCAACCTACTTCACTGTTTGAAGATTCTGCTGCACAAGGTGACTTACCAAACCGCTATATGAGAAACAGCTGTTGTGCAGCTGTACCAGAGCTGTATGCATGCATAAAGCTTTTGGTGAGGGGATCAGAGGTTGAGTTGTCAGATCCGCCCACATTTACCCCAAGCATAACCCAACTGATGTTGAGCAGGTCCAGCAAGAACTAAATGCGGGGAGGGAGGGGGGGGGGAGGAGGAAAGCATGGTTGCACGGATGTGAGGGAGGAGAAGGGTGGGAATGCAAAAAGAGGTGGAGGAGGGGGTGGGGAAGGAGAGCATAACAAATTCTGCCAGTGACGTCATCTTAGACTTGAAGGCACTGTCCATCTCAGCAGGCACGCTGCTTCAATCTGCAACAGTGCAATGAGAAAATCTCTTCTGCCCAGGTTTGTACATTGAGGTTGTGTCTAATGTATCACTATTTATCAGGTGTGATATCAGGTGCCAAAGGATGGATAGCCTGTCAAGAGGTGGGGAAGGGGAGGGAGATGCTTTGCACCTACAGTGATGAGACAAGGTTTGCACTTGTCAGGTTGAGAGGCAAGCCATCCTCCTTCTCTCCTTCGAACTTTTCGGGTGAAGAAAAAATGTGCACAGATGGTAAAATATGCAATTCCCCACAATGTAAATTGTCTCAAAAGTAGTAGGGAACCTGTAGGCATGGATCACAAGTTGGATTTTGACAGGATGGCTAGTTGAGATAACGCTGTCTCTCTCTCTCTCTCTCTCTCTCTCTCTCTCTCTCTCTCTCTCTCTCTCACACACACACACACACACCCCCACTCTGCCTCACTCTGTTTGTGTGTGTGTGTGCGTGTGTGTGTGTGTGTGTGTGTGTGTGTGTGTGCAGATAGATGGCACCAGCCAACATTGTCCAATATCACCATGATCTTGTGTATTCTTTTCTCTATCACGTTCTCTGTCTTTGTTACAGTATGTCTCTTTCATGTGTCTCCTTTGTGTATACATGTCTATGTGGCATTAATGGAAGACCTGTACAAAAGTTCATATAATCTGCTAGTTGTAAGTCAGCAGAGAAGAATAGCACAGCTTCCTCTCTTTGCATCATTGTTTGCAAATTTCAGCACAGGGTTTTGTCTTGTGCCTCCAGATAAGGTCTGGGACGGGTCATTCCAGTACTCCACTGTCGTCTTAAAGCTTTTTCCTCTCTTTTTTTTTTTCTTCACCCTTATGTTTTTGTTGTTGAGCATTTGACTTCAACGTGACAGAGAAAGTTCCAGGGAACATTTTCTGGCACTCATTATCCTCTCTTCTGTCAGTGACACTCATGGGCAAAATCAGCTGGGGGACTTGCATGCTGTGAGACATACACACTGTGCAGCAGACTCCATGAAAAACCTTGTTCAGAGGTGTCCCACCTGATGTGATCTTTGAATTTCTGAAAGGAAGCAGCAGCAGTTTTAATTAGATCGGAGATTTTTGACAGAAAGAAGATTTTTTAATGAAATTTCTTTCATATTTTGAGAATGTGTATTTTAATGTGTTGTGTAGACGATTTTTTTTTTTTTTTTTTAATTTAAGGACATGAGAGTTGACTTCAACTTGGTGAACAGCCTAGATATGGCCCTTTGCGGTTGACTAGGCTATAAGCAACATTATCTCTGTTTCTCTCGAATCAGCTGGCAAACTTTGCAGGGTATATTGATTTGATTGCATGAACTTCCAGCCAGTTTCTATGTCTGTCTTTTTCTTCTCTTCTTCAGTCTGCAAATCATTGATCCTTGTATGGAGTGGGGCATGCATTTCCAGTCTGTGTGTATGAATGTGGTAATGAGTAATCCATTTCCAGTCTGTATGTATAATTGTGATAATGAGTAATCCATTCCAGTCTGTATGTGTGAATGTGATAATGAGTAATCCATTTCCAGTCTGATATGTATGAATGTGACTATGAGTAATGTGATCATGATTTTTCCAGTCTGTATGTCTGATTGTGATCATGAGTAATCTTTTTCCAGTCTGTATGTATGATTGTGATAATGAGTAATCCATTTCCAGTCTCTATGTATGAATGTGATCATGAGTAATCCGTATTCCAGTCTCTCGCCTATCCCATCATGAGTAACCCATTGACTAGTTTGAGCCTTCCTGTTTTCTTTGTAAAAATTACTTTAAAAAAAAAAAAAAAAGGAAGAAAAAAACCCACCCTGCAACCCTTTTTATTCATACAGTTGGCATTTAAGTCTCTCTTTGCACTACTGAAGACAGTCAACATTTTTTTAATAGAATTTAGATTGAACTAAAACTGGGGATGAATAGAATTTAGATTGAACTAAAACTGGAGATGATTAGAATTTAGATTGAACTAAAACTGGGGATGAATAGAATTTAGATTGAACTAAAACTGGAGATGATTAGAATTTAGATTGAACTAAAACTGGGGTGACGATTTTTTCATGATTTATGCATGTAGTATTATTTTTTTTACTTCTATTTTTGAGCATAGAATAGAATTACAAAATTAAAGAAAATCTTAATCCCTTGTTTGCATATGCACACATGGGGGAGGGTAGAGGGTGCTGTGTACATATGCAGAGTTAAAAAACAGACATGGCTAGCGTCTACAGAATCAGAAACAAGAGGGTTGACTAATACTGTGGGTCTGTTGCATGTCACTTGGGCCCAGTATTGACTTGTTGCTTGTGGTCGCTGTGCAGTGGTTAGCAGTGCAGGCAGGGAGGTGGGATTCAAATGCTATCAGCGGCATACATATATGGGAGTTTTCAGCTCTGAGTGCCTTGGGCACCTCGGTGTTGACTGTGAGGTATGGGCGACAGTTGCTCTAAATCAGTGTGTCAATTGTTCACTGTGTGTTCAGTGTCCTCAATGCCAAAGCTTTTACTGTGACATAGTTGACAAATCTAATTTGAGAGGTTTTCACATCAAGAGATGGTTTCATCTGTGCATGGACAAACAAGATATATTGTTTGCAGCTCAATGTTATAGATACAAGCTTTAGAATTGAAATGTGCTTGTAGCAGGCTTCGTGTGCTGTGTGGGACTTCTATATGTTAGACTAAATACACAAACAGTCCTTGAGTTATATCTGTATGAATATTTTGAAGAGTTCCACTTTAGCTTTTTTAGTTTTTGAACTAATATCTCCCTCTCTCTGTCTTTCTATGTCTCTGTCTGTCTGTCTCCCTGTGTTTGTTTCAGGATTTGCACAAAAGCCATTCTGCACTACAGCTGTTACTGTTGTGACATAACAGGAACCATTTGTGTTCTGGCTGTTTTTCAGAACCATAAGAATCAGAACCCACAGATGGCAACGGCAGCACCACAGGATGAGGCCGGTGAAAAGGAGTGTATGGTGTGCAACGAACTGTTCACCACTCCTAAAATCCTTCCTTGTGGACACATCCTGTGTCAGCACTGTCTCATAGGATGGCTGAAGACCCAACCTGAAGCCAAGTGCCCTAGCTGCAGGTACCCTATCCTGGACAGATCGCTGTCACCCCAAGAAAACGTCGCAGATGTTGTCGACAGCTTCCCGACTCAGATGTTTTTGGCTGCCATGGTGGAGGCTGACCGCCTGTTGTCCAAACAGCATGTGTGCTGTGTGTGTGAGGATGAGGCTGCTGTGTCTCTGTGCCTCAACTGCAGTGACATGTTCTGTCAGGCATGTAGCAGGCTGCACAAGAAGCAGTCTGCGACCAAACATCACCAGGTGAGGAAATGTCCACTCTAACTGCTGATGTGATTGTTACCAAACGTTCGACAAACATGCGCCGCTCATGCCAACAAAGTCGCGGAAGTGTACTGCCCCACTCACAATGTGTCTGTGTGCATTTTGTGTGCTACCACTGACCACCGCCATTGTCCGCATGTGGTCAAATTGGAAACCAGATTGGAAGAATCTCAAGCATTGCTGACAGAAGTGAAAACGACTCTGAAATCTGGGTTGGACTCGTTGGATGAAGCCATTGGAGACATGGAAAAAGACATCCAGGAGGTTGACAGACAGACGGAGGCAGGAATGGCAGATGTCAAAGCTGTACGTCAACGTTTGGAGAAGGCTGTTCAGGACTATTGCCAGCGTCTGGAGGACCCGCATATTGAGAGCGAGCTCTGACCTGAAGAGCCAGATGGCTGATGGGAAGGCCAGTCTGCAGAAACAGCGTGGAAGGTTTGCCATGCATTCCCACATCATTCAGCAGGCAGAGAGGCTGTCCACCCATGGGTCATTCAGTGACATGATGGCCATGATGAAAACACGTGTCAGCAGCCTGGACTCTGTCCTGACTTCCTGACCTCTGTCAAGGTGAACCGGAAGCTGACATTGACCATTGACCCCTTGGCTGTGACTGACGTTGAAAAGAAGCTGTCACAGATAGGTGCCCTAAGCGTGGAAGATACTGTCCAGGTAAATTCACAGGTATCTTAAGACAGGTAACTCTGATTTTTTAGCTCATGAACACGCTGAAGATTTTGAGTTTGATCCTATAAACAGATGCCCTTTTTTAAATGTTTAAATGTCTGGAAAGTGGATGAACACCATGCATATGGCCACTGTGTGAATTAGTCCACATTATCATCAGTCGTTCTACATTGCCAAATCTGACCACAAATTAAAACCATATATTTTCCCTTGTTGATGTGCCACTCTTCAGTCTTACTGTCTGAGATCAAAATTTTTTGGGGGGAGGGGGGGGGAGGTTGCCTCATCTTGTGTAAGTAAAGGGTAGAAGTCTTGTAAAACATCAAAAGAATTTCATTATTTATACTTGGGTTTTTTGGGGTGTTTTTTTTTAAAGTCAGTCCCCCCCCCCCCCCCCCCCCCCCCCCCTTTCTTTGAAGAAAAATTACTCTTTACCTTAGTTCCAATTAAATATCATCCAGCATGGGGTGAGAGCATTGTACTTTACATTGTCTGACTTGAGGCAGATGCTGCTGATCTCCATCATTACTGTCTGAACATGTCGATGAAGAACCAGAGTAAGTGACAGAAGGGCAGGGGACAGGGGAAGAGTTAAGTAACAGAGGCAGAAGCCTGTCTATGCATGCTGTATTTTAGTGAACTGTCAGTGTCCATGTTTGGAAGGGATGGGGGTGATTGGACTGGGAAGACTCTGTAGTGACGATCTTACTGTTGTGTGTGCACTGACTTTTGTCTTGCAGTTACCTGACCTGAGGTTTCATGAGAACCACGGTAAAAAGATCAGACTGAGCAATGATGGACACGACAGCAGCAGAAAGGGTGGATTCAACAACTGGAGATGGAATTGTGATATCGAGGGATCCAATGATGGTGAAGAAATTGTTTGAAGTGAGTTGGTTACTGTATTGTTAATATTGTTATTTCTATCATTTACAAAGGGAGCATTTATGTTCAGTGTTTGTGTATGTTTCATGTTTTTACCATCTTGATCAAAACCATCAACTGTCCTTTGAATATCAGTGCATTAATTAAATATATAGGTAGTAAGAAGTGGATAAATCTGTTTCTGTTCTCAAGTCCAGCAAGTTTTCCTTTTCCACTTTCGGAATGGCTGAAACCAGATATCAAGATCAGCACCATCTGACGTTACTTCATTTTGTAAAGCAAGCATGAAAGAGTTGATCCATAGCTTTTTTTTTTTAGTTGTTTGTTTTTCTTGAAAATAATGATTATGAGTTATTCAAGAAGAAAAACAACTATTTGTCTGAACATTCTTTCGAAAAGCAAACATTTTTTTTTTAAACAAACAAACAAGTGTCTATAGAGAAATAAACTTATTGCTTAATTTCTGCACTAGTGTAGGTGAAAATATACATTTTATGAAAGAGAATGAATGGACAATGGCGAAAAAATGATCTGGTGAGTGTGTGTGTGCATGTGTGTGTGTATGTGTATTTACAAAGGTGCCATAAGCAATAAATGAGAAAGAACAGACACCTATCAGTGTGCTGTTCTGCATTTCCAGTACCTCACAACTGGTTTTGAACTGGCTTAAGCATTCTCATGTGTATGCGTGTCCATTTACAGGTTTGCATCAACGTCATAGACACTCAGTGGAATAGCACGTTTACTGGCGTTATAACCAGCCATCCTGACACTTTCAAAGTACCCCATTCATGCCTTGTGGAAGGTCTTGACACAGTCATCTATGTGCGGCACAGTGACGGCAGAGCGTTTGATCAGCCAGTGGGTGAATCATAAATGTTGCTACCCATCTGTCAATGCCAGTCAGCTGTCGTCAGTGTTAGAAGTGTCTGTATGTCGTGTGTGTCAGTGTCAGCTGCGGTCAGTGTTAGAAGTGTCTGTATGTCGTGTCTGTCAGTGTCAGCTGTGGTCAGTGTTAGAAGTGTCTGTATGTCATTTCTGTCAGTGTCAGCTGTGGTCAGTGTTAGAAGTGTCTGTATGCCATGTCTGTCAGTGTCGGCTGTGGTCAGTGTTAGAAGTGTGTGTACATCATGTCTGTCAGTGTCAGTCAGCTGTGGTCAGTGTTAGAAGTGTGTGTATGTCATGTCTGTTAGTGTCAGTCAGCTGTGGTCAGTGTTAGAAGTGTCTGTATGTCATGTCTGTCAGAGTCAGTCAGCTGTGGTCAGTGTTAGAAGTGTCTGTATGTCATGTCTGTCAGTGTGAGCCAGCTGTGGTCAGCGTTAGAAGTATCAGTATGTCATGTCTGTCAGTGTTAGTCAGCTGTGGTCAGCGTTAGAAGTGTCTGTATGTCATGTCTGTTAGTGTCAGTCAGCTGTGGTCAGTGTTAGAAGTGTCTGTATGTCATGTCTGTCAGAGTCAGTCAGCTGTTGTCAGTGTTAGAAGTGTGTGTCTGTGTCATGTCTGTCAGTGTCAGCTGTGGTCAGTGTTAGAAGTGTATGTCATGTCTGTCAATGTCAGTCTGTGTGGTCAGTGTTAGAGAAGTGTATGTCATGTCTGTCATGTCACTGTTAGTGTCAGCTGTGGTGAGTCATGTAGTAGTGTCAGCTGTGGTGAGTGTCAGTAGTCTGTCAATGTCAGCAATGTGGTCAGTGTTAGAAGTGTGTGTATGTCATGTCTGTCAGTGTCAGCTGTGGTCAGTGTTAGAAGTGTGTGTACATCATGTCTGTCAGTGTCAGTGTCAGCTGTGGTCAGTGTTAGAAGTGTCTGTATGTCTTGTCATGTCTGTCAGTGTCAGCTGTGGTGAGTGTTAGAAGTGTCTGTATGTCATGTCTGTCAGTGTCAGCTGTGGTGAGTGTTAGAAGTGTCTGTATGTCATGTCTGTCAGTGTAAGCTTTGGTCAGTGTTAGAAGTGTCTGTATGTTTTGTCTGTCAGTGTCGATGTCAGCTGTGGTCAGTGTTAGAAATGTCTGTATGTCATGTCTGTCAATGTCAGCTGTGGTCAGTATTAGAAAGTGTCTGTATGTCATGTCTGTCAGTGTCGATGTCAGCTGTGGTCAGTGTTAGAAATGTCTGTATGTCATATCTGTCAATGTCAGCTGTGGTCAGTGTTAGAAGTGTCTGTATGTCATATCTGTCAGTGTCAGCTGTGGTCATTGTTAGAAGTGTGTGTATGTCATATGTGTCAGTGTCAGCTGTGGTCAGTGTTAGAAGTGTGTGTATGTCATGTCTGTCAATGTCAGCTGTGGTCAGTGTTTGAAGTGTCTGTATGTCATGTCTGTCAGTGTCAGCTGTGGTCAGTATTAGAAGTGTTTATATGTTATGTCTGTCAGTGTCAGCTGTGTGTGGTCAGTGTTAGAAGTGTCTGTATGTCATGTCTCTCATTGTCAGTGTCAGCCGTGGTCAGTGTTAGAAGTGTCTGCATATCATGTTTGTCAGTGTCAGCACAGAACAAGAAGAGTTGGTATGTCATTTTATTTTTTAAATGGAACATTTTTTCAGTGTAATTATTAGTGAATTGGACCAATATTATTGACAGCCTGTAGCTTGTGTTATTGATTTCTGGATGTTGACTCTGTGTTCAGGTGCTTTGCATTTTGATGCTTTGTGTGCTGTGGTCTTCTGGTCTTTATCTGGATATGACTTGCATACGTCTTCAGTCTTTCATTATGTCCTCTTGCATTATCTTTTTCCTTTCTCTTGACTGCATTTCTTTGCAGCTCTTCTCCTTTCATCTTTCCTTTTATTATTGCCATGTGAAGACATTCCATGCTCAGTCTTCCTTTGAGGAATATTCATGTCTATGCAACATGTACATGCATTGAGAGAGAGAGTGTGTGCGTGTGTGTGTGTGTGTATGCATGTGTGTGTGTGTGTGTGTGTGTGTGTGAGTGTGTGTGTTTGTGTGTGTGTGTGTGTGTGTGTGTGTGTGTGTGTGAAATGATTGTGTGTGTGTGTGTGTGTGTGTGTGTGTGTGTGTGTGTGTGTGTGTGTGAAAATGAGTGTGTGTGTGTGGTGTGTGTGTGTGTGTATGTGTGTGTGTGTGTGTGTGTGTGTGTGTGTGTGTGTGAGAGAGAGAGTTTTATTACTCATTTTCAACATCTTTCCATTTTCTCATATCTGCTGTGTGTTTTATTCCCTTTTAATTTGTTGTCTTTTCGATACATTCAAACATTTGTTTTTCCACATTTTCAGGTAAAGCATGTCCTACGCTTTCATTCCATGGGCAACAAAGCACTTGTCTCTCTCTCTCTCTCTCTCACACACACACACACACACACACACACACACACACACACACACACACACACACACACACATACTCGCTCAGTCACTCACTCACACACGCCACAGCAAAGAGAGGAGCCAGAAATGAAAAGTGCGCAATGGTATTGAATATATCCTTTTCTTTCCTGAGGTCAATCAATTATTAAAGCAAACCAGCCGGTGCAGATTCAGAAAACACTACAAAAATACGTTGCTTGGTATGGCTGACAGAAATACTCATTTAATTAATTATGAACATGTAAACAGCATTCCTCATTTACAAGTGAAAAATATGTACCAATACAGAAATTTCATTTCAGTATTTTATAAATTAAAACTTGATGCCTTAAAAACTAAATATACAGATGAAGCAAAATGTAGTTGTGGATTATGAAGAATAACCAGCAAGCATCTGCTGGTTGACTGTTTACCTCTTCAAGCTCATTTACCACCATTATTAGACATGTCTTTGTGTGATGCCTTTCAGATTTAAAGCTTGCCTTCAATGTTGTTTTGTCTTTAATTTGTAGTCCAGTTAAGCATTTACTTTAAGATTATTTGCAGGTATGTTGTAGGGATGTTGAGATGGACATTGATATGCGCTTAGATAACCACACATTATGCATACACTTACATAGTAACAGACATTTATGCATCTCTCTCTCTCTCTCTTTGTCTAATATCACATATGTGAACAGATGTAAAACTGAAGTATTGCTACTCACCACCACCACCATCTTTCTCTTAGTTCTAAACGCTGCTTCAGTTGCATGTTCTTTCATTCTTTCTTTGAGCCCCACTCCCCACCCACCTCCCACCCCCCCCACATACCCCACCTCTCCCCCTTTCCTCCCTTCCCATCCCTACCCTTTGCAAATTGTTTCTGCAGCCTCTTCATGAGTCTCCTCCCCTCTCCCCTCTTTCACCCCCCACTTGGACACATGGAGACATCATTGTTCTGTTCTTGTCTGTCTTCATTCATGCCATGTCCCTGTCTTGAGGCTTTCAATCTCCAGCTGTCCCGCCCACTTGTCTGTCTTCATTCATGCCATGTCTTGAGGCCTTCAATCTCCAGCTGTCCCGCCCACTTGTCTGTCTTCATTCATGCCATGTCCCTGTCTTGAGGCCTTCAATCTCCAGCTGTCCCGCCCACTTGTCTGTCTTCATTCATGCCATGTCCCTGTCTTCAGGCCTTCAATCTCAGGGTTACAACATTATTCTGGCTTGGGTTCCTGGTCATGTTGGCATCGGAGGGAATGAAATGGTGGATTGTTTGGCCAAGAATGCCACAAGAGAGAAACTGTCCAACATATATATCCCCTGCTCAGATCTGAAACCCAAAATAAACGATTATGTCAGAGACCTCTGGCAGGAGGAGGATTGGAATACACAGATGAATAACAAAAACTCTTTCAGATCCATCCAAACCTTAAGGAGTTCCTCTCATCTACATCTGGTGATCGTAAAGAAGAAACAGTTCTGTGCCGGCTGCACAACGGCCCTCCGTGGTGCATTCCGTGTCATGTGCCACTCACAGTGAAACATATTCTTTGAGAGTGTTGGGACTTGCCCGATGTGAGACACAAACATTTTACAGCAGATTCCATGAAAACCTTGTTCAGAGATGTTCCGCCTCACGCGATCTTTGAGTTCTTGAAAGAGGTTAACATTCTTCATTGGATCTGAGATTTTACACTGGAAAGATTTTTAAGAAACTTTTGGTTGAGTTTTTAGACCATGTATGTTAAAGAATTGTGTGAATGAATGACCTATGAGTTGATTTTAACGTGGTGACAGCCCTGATATGACCCTTTGCTGTCGGCGGGGCTATAAGCACCATTATCTTATCTTATCCTGTCTTCAATCTCCAGCTGTCCTGCCCACTTGCCTCTCTGGCTTCCACCTCCCTCCTCCTCTGTCCACATGCCTGTATCAACCACCGCTTTCTGACCTTTATTTAAGCAAGACTCATGTTGTGCATGTGTGTTCTACTTAGCCTGGAATTATCCGTCTTCAAGAATTTTTCAGTAATCATCCGAAACAATTTCCTGTTGTTTTGATATGTATGGTTTTTGTTATTTTTCATAAAGTTGACAAAGAAGTGGCCAGCTCTCTATAAAGTACTAGTAGGGACCCAAGTGGGCCTTGCATTGGATTCTGGCAGAAGTCTGCATCTGTACGTCAACGGACAGAGCCAGGGCATCATCACCACCAACATCCCTGACCCCTGTTACTTCATGTTTGATCTGCGCTTCCGGTGTGTGAAGGTAGACAGCTGTTCTTGTCTTGTGGTTTTCTTTGTTTTGTCACATGTGGCACACTTTGTTAGCACTGAGTGTTCACTCTGTGTGTGTGTGTGTGTGTGTGTGTGTGTGTGTGTGTGTTTGTGTGTGTGAATCTAACAATCATTGAAATAATGGCTGGGATTCTGGTTGATGTGTGTGAAAGAAAGTGTGGAAGGGAGGGTAAACGCAGACTACTTGCGCATTGATGTTCATTCCCTCTCACTAGCATCTCCATTTTGTTTGTTTGTTTTTTTGTTTTGCAGGGGTGCTGTTGTTTTTTTTGCTCTGTAATTATAATTGCTGTTCTTGTGTTTTGGTCTCCATTTCAGACAACATGCCACTTAGGCCAAGCTTGAAGCTGATTCACTTGGTATAATTCTGCTGACTTCTCGGATACAGTTATTTGTAGATGCACAGAGGCCTGTAGTTGATATTGTCAGATCATCCCTCATCGGTCTGTGGGCCCTTACATACTTGTGTCATTTACAGGACATTTACTCTCTGTATTGCCTGTAATACAATGACTGTTTACCTGTGCTGGTTTCAAGACAGCTATTGGTGATAAACAGGTCATTACAATGACTGTAATTAAAATGACTGGCTAGCTGTGAAGTTTCCAAGACAGGTACTCTCATAAATCATCCATCTTTACAATGACTTTCTGCCTGTCTTGTTTCCAACTGTGTAATCACCTGTGTTGTTGTCCAGCCATTCACTTCCTGCAATGGTCATGTCTGCAGGTGACTGCTCTGCCAGTGAGGCCGGCGCCAGGACTGTGACACCAGTGCCAGTCAGCTAACCAGGGAGTCTGCGACGATCCTCTCCATGAGCATTTCTGCCCTTTTGCAACAGTCTTCTCAAAGTGTGGATACGTGGACACAGTTCTGAGCCAAAATACAGAAATAAAAAATGTTTGTTTTTTTCCCTGTATATTAGTTAGGTATAACTAAACCATAATTGGTGCATAGACTTAATCATTGAGAACTTTTTTGCCGAAGTGGTGTTTTTATACTGCTTTTTTTTTTTTTTAACCATGACTGACTTGTTTGTTTTTGAGTGCTTTTTTTTTTTTTAAGTACCATGCAGCTAACTCAGTTGATGTGCGACACTTAAATGCTCAGTAATCCAAACGGAGTTGCTCAGCAAAAAAAATTCAAGCTGCTCAAACGCATATCCAGTATCCAAAACAGTTTAACAGCACCAGTAGAGGAAAAATGTCTGCTCTGCAGTTTCTGTATGTGTACGCTTGAGTTTTCATTGAGGACACGGTCACAAGTAAAAGGAAGGTTCAGGGGAGTTTCGACACTGGAGTGACACCAATGACCAGTCCACAGAATCAGAAAAGACAGAATCAGCCAGCTCAAGCTCTGTTGCCAGCGCACTTGGGGCACAGCTAGCCTTACAGTGTGCTGGGAAAGTGTGTAAAAGACTGGCCCACTCTCTTAGGAAGAGATTCAACCGATTGCCCCAGGGAAAAGTAAGAAGGCGCTGATGAGACACATGCTCAGAACAAGGGATTTGCTAGAAGACAATAGTGAAATAGTCAATGGTCAAAGTATGTCTGTCCTCAGGGGAAAATGATAGCACATCAGAATTAAGTGTTAGCAGGAAAGCCGACTATTCTTTCATTACTGAAGATCTGACAGGATCCAGGGTTAACAATGCTGGGAAAAAAAAAAAAAAACCTACAAGGATAGGCCTAGTCTGGTGTAGAACAAACTTCTTAACTGATAACCAAATCATTAGCCATAGTTGGTTTTTGATGAAAATGTACATATGGATTATGTATCTTATTTCATTGTATTAAAGTGCTAAGCTCTATCAGACTGTTTGACAAGTTTTTGGAGTTACTGAGAAAATCCCACTTATTCCGAGAGGGAGTTGACTAAGGGAGTGTTTAGTGGTGGAAGAGATCAACCTCGTGTCACTGCAGAGTCAAGGGTAAACAGTTGTTTTTGTTTTTTTTTTTTTAATGTTTTTTCCT
>JADBJO010019675.1:25000-27500 GCA_016801955.1 Conus betulinus | reverse complement strand
ATAAATCTGCAAGATAACAGCGACAAACAAATGACAAGACAAGACACGACACGCTTCGATCTCTTAGGTCTTCTTCAGGTAAGATAAACAACATTCAGGAAAATGAAAACGGAGAACGAGCAATCACTTATATATCTTTGCCCATCTTGCACCGAATATGAGAAGATAAGTAATTGCTCCTTCTTCGTTTTCAGCGTCTTGAGTGTTGTTTATCTTGCCGGAAGAAGACCTAAGAGGTCGAAACGCGTCGTGTTTTGTCTTGTAATTTGTTTGTCCATGTTCACTGGCGTAATTACTTTAAATTCTTTTTTTTTTTTTTTTTTTTTTTTTTTTTTGCAGTTTTTCGCCCTGCAATACAGTGACCAATTTGGGTAGAGAGACGCAGACAATGTTAAGCAGGTACCAAAGGTCTGACCAGAGCGCTGGGCTAAACCGTAGGTCAGACATCTGCTAAGTCGTAGCCATGAGACCCATGCCTTAAATTCTCTCATCTTGGTCATTGATTCATGTATCTCATCAGCTGTGAATCGTGCGCAGTGTGGTCTCCAAACTTAACAGATGTGTGACGTACGTATGTGGACCGGTCCGCGCGCAGTGACACACCCCCTTGGTGAAACTGAAACTATAGAAAGGGGGTAAAAAGGAATTTTGTGAATAACTATGATTAAGTAAAATAGTTTGCCATTACGAGACAACAAGTAGAAACTAAGTGAATATCTCTTTTAGAATCACCCTTTATGACAAAAATCTATGAGGCCAAATCTAAGAATGTTCCCGATTGGGGGTCCATATTACCCAAACAGTACATATGTGAACGCATACATACACTCACACTACCGTCCGCAGGTTTGGGCACGTACGAACGAACAAAGACGCAGAATTCTAGTAACACACACACACACACACACACACACACACCACACACACACACACACACACACACACACACACACACACACACACACACACACACACACACACACGCACACACACACACACACACACACATACACATACCGAGAACCTGTACGCTGTGGCGCCGTGCTAACTGCTGATCCAGCCCCATCTCTCTCTCTCTCTCTCACGGAAAAAAAAAAAATCGCCAGTCTGGCTGTGCCAGACACAGTGGAACAACAATGGACTTTCAGCCTCAGCCCTCAGCTCTCAATGCTTGCCGATCACCACCCCGACTGACACCACCACCAAGTAACTGGTCACCTTAAAGAGTCACTCACTAAAGCCCAATGTCAACCACTTCCTGATCCTGATTTACGGGCCCCACGAAGAAGCACGCCTTGTTCTTCCTTATTAGCTGGTTGTAGACGTGGACCAAGTTTACAACTCTGTTCGTCGACCTTGGAGTATGGATATCAAGTCACTTAGTTGATTCATTAATCAGCAGCCAGCCACGCCTGACCCGAATGCCATCTGCTCAGCCGAGTCGGTATCGTTTCTAGAACAATCCTCCTTCACGTTGGTTGACTCTGTTACAAAGTGTGTCTTGAACAATCTTCATTCACCTTGACTGAGTCGGTTACAAAATTTGTCTCGAACAATCTTCATTCACGTTGATTGACTCTGTTACAAAATGTATCTCGAACAATCTTCATTCAGGTTGACTGACTCTGTTACAGAACAATCTTCATTCACGTTGATTTATTCTGTTATGCTATGTTTCTAGAACAATCTTCATTCACGTGATTGACTCTGTTACAAAATGTATCTCTCGAACAACCTTCATTCAGGTTGACTGACTCTGTTGCAGAACAATCTTCATTCACGTTGATTGATTCTATTACACGATGTTTCTAGAACAATCTTCATTCACGTTGATTGACTCTGTTACAAGATGTATCTTGAACAATCTTGAATCACGTTGATGACTCTGTTACAGAACGATCTTCATTCACGTTGATTGACTCTGTTACAAAATGTGTCCCGAACAATCTTCATTCACGTTGATTGACTCTGTTACAGAACAATTTTCATTCTCGTTGATTGATTCTGTTACACAATGTTTCTGGAACAATCTTCATTCACGTTGATTGACTCTGTTACAAGATGTGTCTCGAACAGTCTTCATTCACCTTGATTGACTCTGTTACAGAACAATTTTCATTCTCGTTGATTAACGTTCTAATCTTCATTCACGTTCCTTGACTCGGTTTACAAAAAAAGCATTACAAAAAGTTTGCTTGCGTGCGTTCTCTTCTTTTGCAACTCGTTGCTTGTTGTGATTTTTAAACAATCTGAGATAATCTCGTATACGAAAAAAAATAAAGAAAGGACGATTACAATTGACGATTTATACATTCACTGACGTATATACAAAGTATTTCCAAACGAAACGTGAAACCACCTATATTACCGAAGATGCCAAAGTGTTTGTAATATCAAGCCGTTACCCACTTCGATTCTTTTTCACTTGTTATTCTTGCACTAAAGTAGTCCAGGTAAGTTTGGGAATGCACAGTGATTTGAACAAAAACTACTGAACATG
>JADBJO010019675.1:7500-12500 GCA_016801955.1 Conus betulinus | reverse complement strand
CTGACCGCTGGGAAAGTTGATAGCGGGAACGGCTGCAACCCGGGATCCTCTTCAATGGGCACGTTTCCTTGTGGCAGCGTTGTGTTTTATCTACCGGTACTCACCGCATGGACGATCTCTTAAGCACTTAGTTGTCTCCATGTGTACCTTCCCTGGGTAAGCACATGGACTTAGAACGTGTTTCATTGTCTGTCTGCCGTGACAGAACACGTGGTGGTGTTATCTGATTCCCCCCCCCCCCCCCCCCTCCCATGTTTCATTGTCTATCTGCCGTGACAGAACACGTGGTGTTATCTGATTCCCCCCCCCCCCCCCCCCCCCCCCCATGTTTCATTGTCTATCTGCCGTGACGTGACAGAACACGTGGTGTTATCTAATCTCCCCCCGTTTCGTTTGGTTTAAATCCGACAGTAGGAGATAATGTGTAGATGTGAGGATAATGCTGATCCTTAGAGGAGCCACGTGTCTCATTCCATGCCATCTGAGACTTCTTTGGGGGGGGGGGGGGGGGGAGGGGGGGGTTCCAGTAGTCCGTTTGCCACTGCTGGCTCACTGGGCGGCCTTCTGGCTTCTCTCGGTCTGTTCTTCTTTCTTCAGTTCTAGTTACGTCACGTATCTGCTTTTCCTTTTGCCTTCCACCACCACGTGACCTCGTCCGTGTTTGTTGGCTGTTTGAAAATAAGTGCACACACACACACACACACACACATGTACACACACAATGGACTCACGCGCATATAGGCGCATACACATACACGCAAACACTTCATGCACACACACACACCACACACACACACACACACACACACACACACACACACACACACACACACACGCACACACACACATACACACACATACACACATACACACAACACACGCGCGCGCGCGCGCGCGCGCGCTAATATGTAAATTACTCTCTCTCTCTCTCTCTCTCTCTCTCTCTCTCTCTCTCTCTCTCTCTCTCTCCACTACCCGCCCCATCTCTGTGTCTTCTTGAAGGAAAAGTTCGAAGGTATAAGTATGCTTGGAGAATGGAGCGTGCACTGAAAAATGAATCAATATTTAGAGACTACTTTGGGCAACATAGTGAAGTGTCAATGTGCCTGTTGAGTCTTCATTCAATTTTACCCGTCAACAAAGTCACGTTCCGACACACATCAGAATATGTGCACTGTTGAGGGGGGGGGGGGGAGCACAGAGAGAGGGGGGGGAGAGGAGCGAGAAAAAAGAGAGAGAGAATAGAGATTGAGAGAGAGAGAGGGGGGGGGGGAGCGAGAGGAGAGAGAGAGAGAGAGAGAGAGAGAGAGAGAGAGAGAGGAGAGAGAGAGAGAGAGGAGAGAGAGAGAGAGAGAGAGAGGAGAGAGAGAGATTCGGAAGGCTTAACCCTTCACAGGCCTTGGCCCTTAATGTACGAGGTGAGTACATTATACACAAAACCTTCAAAACACACACACACACACACACACACACACAAAAGAACTGCTCTTAATGAAATTGTTGACAATAATGAGATTAATAAGGGCATATCATTCTGATTATGAAACAGATAATTCTGAATTCTCTTACATGCCTTGTATAAAAAACAAGGAGAAATTTTAACATCTTGAGCAGAGGATGACGACATCAACAAAACCAATTGAAATAAGGATGGTTGCCCATAAATATTTTTGCCTGATAAACTCAGCTCGAATATTCCTGTAAGCAGGACAACAAAGGACAAAATGTACTTCATTCTCCTGTAAATCTTTGCACAGAGGACATAACAGCCCACTACTATCAGCAGATCTGTACCTGTTGTGATGAACAGCTATTTCTGAGACACCAAATCTGAATTTCGTTGTTACAATTTTAAAATGTCTATCCATGTCGAGAGCTAGATAAGGTTTTAGATCATGAAAATTACAATAACTTTTGTAAAAACAAAATCTTTCGCTATTCTGGATGTGGTCAGGCCACTTCTGTCAGCGACAATCAGGCGTTGACGAAAAAGGCTTTAAAATTCATGTGCATTTCCAACACCTTGATTGAGCCATGCAAAACCAAACCCATACTCAAACAAACAAAGACGTACTTTAGTTACCCAGTTATTCTTTCCTCTTGCATCTGAGTCGTATAGAATACTGTGGGCTTTGCGAAGTATTTGACTATATTTCATTTGTAGCACTTTCAGCCAGTAACGAACACACATCGGACAGCTGAAACTAGACACAAAGGGAATCTATTTGGTTTCACCGTAAATGAGATCCTTGGGCGTTCGCCTATCTACACCCAAAAAATTTCTTCAAAGCAAACGTATGTACTGTTCACAGTGGATGGCAGTTTTTGTCAAGACCCAATATCTCAGAGCCGTATTGAACAATTGGCTGAACTTGACAATCAAATATTTTTTTTTAAATAAAACCAAGAGAAGGATTGTTTAATTTGTATAACTTTTTTCATAAAAGAAAGCAAAGCACCTTTAGCCCTACTAACGAAGTCTTTACATGTACCCACAAAACTCAAACGAGTAGAGAAAACTATGTCCAGATATTTATAAGAATTAACAACAGACATTAAGTCACCGCCATACAACCACCTGTCTCGTGCACTTAAACAGCCTCCCTTTCGAAACACTATAATGTAACTCCTATTTAAATTCACTTTTAGTTGGAGAGATGGAGCAGCCCTTTCTTAGCTATGTAACTGTGTTTGTAAACATACTATTGTCTCTGACAACAAGATCACATCATCGGCTAATAAAAAAAATAAACAATTCAAAAAGCATCAGCTGACATCAAAGCGCCATCTCTCCCTGATTAATTACCTCAATTGCCAGCTCATTAACAAAGAAACCGAAATTGGACAACATGCATCTCCCTGTTTAAGACCAGTTGTGCACGTTTTTCAGTCTGTAAATTTAGCACCACAGCGCAACCTAACTTTCACAACATCGTACATGTTTCACACACACACACACACACACACACACACACACACACACACACACACACACACACACACCACACACACACACACACACAACACACACACACATGCACACACACACACTCACACACACACACACGCGCGCGCGCACACACACACACACACAGAGCACTCTATCCCTCTCTCATGAAATGAAGTTTCTTCTTCTTCTTCTCTTCTTCTTCTTCCTTCGCTCCCTCCCCCTCTCTCTCCCCTCCTCTGTCTGTCTGTCTGTCTGTCTCTCTCTCTCTGTCCACCCCCCCCCCCTCTCTCTCTTTCTAGGCACCAGTGTGCGCATACACAGCCCGCAAATGAGTGAGTGGGTGCATGCGCCATGTGCCTGTTATATGTCAGTTGACACACACGAGCATGTCAGCACGGTGTTTTACAATCATTTTGCTGGAGGATGCGAAGACTAATAACCACATTATCCGCTGGGATAGGATTTACAAACTTGTTAAGGTCGCTGGCATCCTTCCAGACACAGTACTACAGACGCGTGTGGCATGTGACAAGATAGTTGAATTACGTTCAGGTACAAAAAGGAATCGTCAGCAAATATATACTAACGGCCTGGCAAAACAAACACCTGCATGTCCTTTCACTGGGGCGGTGAGATGAACGATATATCACTTTAAGAGACACGATTCTTTTTTTATTCCTCTTTTTTCTTTTCTGATAATGCATCGTAAATGTCAAGCAAACATGCACACTGAACTGGTGCAGCCGCGAAGTACAAGGGTGTGAAGAATTATAATGAAGCGAAGGAAGCAGCAGCAGCCACCAAGCGAACTATCATGCAGGTGCACAACAGGAGGACGATTCCAAATGAACCCCCCTTCCTTCCCTTTCCTCACTCCCTCCCTCTTTTCCTGACATCCTGATCCCTACCCTTGTGAGGCTATTCGCTCTCTCTTCAAAAACAAACAAACAAACGTATGTAAGAAAACAAAAACAAACATCTAACAACAACAATAAAAAACAGTCACGTTGTTTGAGAACAGACACGATCATTAATTTTTGCTATTACGGCTGGAAAAGAAGGTCACCAACAATGCAGCGGAAATCCTGAAGCCACACTTGACAGTTGTTGAAAGCACACACACACACACACACACACGCGCGCGCGCGCGCGCGCGCGCGCGCGAGCACGCATGCACGCACACACACACACACACACACACACACACACACACACACACACACACACACGGAAGAACTTGACCGCAGAAAGTCTTCAGAGAAAAAGCTTCCCCTTTCCTCCCACCCCGACCCCTCAGACCGATGATGCGGTTCTGAACTCCTTACACTCTAAAGTGAGGCGGGGATGGCGGGCAGGGGTGGGGAGTGGGTATGGAGAGAGGGGTGGCCAGGCCACATAAAGATCATCAGCCTTGATGTCTTTCTATCGTCAGAATATTTCTTTTTTTTTTTTTTGCGTCGCCGGGATTCGAACCTCCGTCCCCTGGACAGTTGTGCGTCTTGAGACCAAATCCTCTTGTGACGGATGTCTTACCCACAAACCTATGGGACACCTGTTCTAAGTTGGGATTATATTCTTTAACAGAAAAGGTATAATTAATCCGCCAGACAAAGGGAACAAAAAAAAAAAATTACAAGACAAAAACACGACGCGTTCTGACATCTTAGGTCTCCTTCAGGCAAGATAAACAACATTCAGGACAACGAAAAAGAAACGAGCAATTCCTTATCTTTTCAAATTCGGCGCAAGATGGACGTTGAATGAAAACGAGAATTTTCAGCCTTACGAAGTTTACTTTTGCTTCTCTCTGACAAGATCCAACTGGGACGCTTTTCAGCCGCGCCTCTACCATCGTCTTTCAGATTCTGGTCCATTTCTTACCACAAACCGAGAGCTTTTTCGTGAAACAGTATGCTGATGATGAGTTTACAGCCACTCTTCCTCCAGTCTCTAGAATTTCCAGCCTTACGAAGTTTACTTTTGCTTCTCTCTGACCAGATCCAACTGGGACGCTTTTCAGCCGCCTCTACCATTGTCTTTCAGATTCTGG
>JADBJO010019675.1:0-5000 GCA_016801955.1 Conus betulinus | reverse complement strand
AACGAACACATCGGACAGCTGAAACTAGACACAAAGGGAATCTATTTGGTTTCACCGTAAATGAGATCCTTGGGCGTTCGCCTATCTACACCCAAAAAATTTCTTCAAAGCAAACGTATGTACTGTTCACAGTGGATGGCAGTTTTGTCAAGACCCAATATCTCAGAGCCGTATTGAACAATTGGCTGAACTTGACAATCAAATATTTTTTTTTTAAATAAACCAAGAGAAGGATTGTTTAATTTGTATAACTTTTTTCATAAAAGAAAGCAAAGCACCTTTAGCCCTACTAACGAAGTCTTTACATGTACCCACAAAAACTCAAACGAGTAGAGAAAAACTATGTCCAGATATTTATAAGAATTAACAACAGACATTAAGTCACCGCCATACAACCACCTGTCTCGTGCACTTAAACAGCCTCCCTTTCGAAACACTATAATGTAACTCCTATTTAAATTCACTTTTTAGTTGGAGAGATGGAGCAGCCCTTTCTTAGCTATGTAACTGTGTTTGTAAACATACTATTGTCTCTGACAACAAGATCACATCATCGGCTAATAAAAAAATAAAAACAATTCAAAAAGCATCAGCTGACATCAAAGCGCCATCTCTTCCCTGATTAATTACCTCAATTGCCAGCTCATTAACAAAGAAACCGAAATTGGACAACATGCATCTCCCTGTTTAAAGACCAGTTGTGCACGTTTTTCAGTCTGTAAATTTAGCACCACAGCGCAACCTAACTTTCACAACATCGTACATGTTTCTTATACATCTGTAAAGCTTACCTTGTATATTTTTTTTTTTTTTTTTTTTTAGCAAGATTGGCCAATGAATGTTTCTATTTATAGAATCAGTTTTTTTTTTTAATCTATGAAAGCAACATAGAGTTTTCGATTATATGAAAACTGTTTTTGTACTAACGCTAACAAAGTGAACATGTGGTCAAACAGCTGAATAGCCTTTTTTTTAAAATGCAAATCAAACAAATAAGAGAGAGAGAGAGAGAGAGAGAGAGAGAGAGAGAGAGAGAGAGAGAGAGAATCAATTGAAACGAAAACAGCAGATATGTGAGAGCTGAGAGAGAGGGAGCGGTAAAGGTGAAAGGTAGAGAAAGGCGACGGAAGAAGGAGATGGGAATGAAAGGAAATCGTTTGGGGGTGGGGTGGAGAGGGGTAGGGGAGAGGGCAGTTTGTTTGGAATATATTTCCAACGATGTTTTTATGGACGCTAATCATGCCTGCTACCTATCATCGGTAATGCTATTTGTTTTCAGTTCTTTCCTTCCTTCTTTTTTTTTTTTTTTCTTTTTGTTTTTTTTCCTCCTTTTTTGTAATAAAAGGGAGATTGTTGCGTGATTGATGTGTCTTTGTAGATTTTTTTCTTTCAATTGTTTCACCGAATTACTGTTCTCAAGTGATGGTGGGTGAGAATTTCAGACACAATTAAGTGTCCGGACAGAAGGAAAAGAAGGCTTGTTTTGTACTGGTTCCACCGCACTGGAGAGCGCAGAAGGAATTTCTGTGATACGATATTGTTTTGAGTTGAGGGCTCTTTTGATTCTTATGCTAAACACGTGTCTTCCCTCACCACTGTGCTTGACAGTGACATTAAGCATGCCAGAACAGTGGCACCGAACAGTTTCTGTCTCCACATGGAAAAGAGACAAGTGTCACGTGCAGAACACGAGTGTCCGGACAGAAGGAAAAGAAGCTTTGTTTTGGTTGGTTCCACCGGAAGTGTAAGCGAAGCAGAAGGAAGGTCCTCGATTCTTATGCTAAACCACGTCCCGTTCCCTCATGCTTACGCAGAACTCAAGCCAGAACAGTGGCGTTTTCACTCCCACATGGATTTAACACTGACACTTTGAATGAGAACCGAACGAAGTCAAAGCCAACTGGTTTTCATTCGCAAGAACTGGACTTTCACCAATGGATTTAACACTGACAGATGAGAACCGAACGACCAATTTTTTTCGGGTCCAGCCTCTAACGATGAAATGTCCAGATCTGCTATAGTGGACCCCTCCCCCACCCCCCCCCCTTCCCCCCCCTACAGTTATACAGCACCATCAAGAGGGTGGAGATGGACAAAGACCTTCACCATTTTCAAGACCTTCAGCACAAGACAGACTGAAACTTTGAAGAGATTCCAACAGCAGCCAGTTATATTTCACCGGCCATCTTACCTTAAATTAAAGTAAGGTAATGCTTATAGCCCAGCCGATCGCAAAGAGCCATATCAGGGCTGTCACCACGCTGGTCAACTCACAAGTCATTAAAAAACAAAACATCACTCCTTTAAAGTACATCTTCTAAAAACGCGCCAGAAGCTTCGTTTAAAATCTTTCTTCTGTAAAATCTTAGATCAGATAAAAAAAATTTCTACATCTCTTTAAGAAAATAAGAAACTCAAAGATCACGTCAGGTGGGACATCATCTCTGAACAAGGTTTTTATGGAGTCTGCTGCAAAGTGTACATGTCTCACATCATGCAGGTCTCAACACTCTAAAAGAACATGTTTCACTGTGAGTTGAACATGACATAGAACGCACCATGGAGCTTCTTCACCCTTCAAAATATGAGAATGGTGTAAAACGGGTGGCCTGTATGCAAACACCACAATACTGTTTTTCCTTCTTTACGGCCGCCTCGGGAACATGGTAAAAAATTCTTTCAGCTTTGGATGGATTTCAAATAATTTGTTATTGGCAGGCTGGCTGTCTTGCACAGTTCTTAGCTGCTGTCGCAACTGGCGGGACTGACAATGCTTGGGTTGTTGGACAGAAGAAGCTGACCACTCTGACTGCAGCCCTCATTCCTCCTTCTGACCTCCCTTGAATCCTTTTCAGATCCTTACGCCTATGTAGGCTCAAAGATTTTCTGTCGTGTTGGTTGCTCATTTTGGTTTTCCTGTTTATTTCCTTATATTACTTTTTTTTTTCTTTTTCAATACATTTTTCTGTTTTACCGTCCACTTGGTAATTTGGAAAGCCGCTGAATTTGTGGTGAAAATACCACAGAAATTATAGGTGGCATTACTATACCACCTCTGGGTCTGTGGTATTTTCACCTTTATGTCCGTGCGATACGAAGGATATACAAAAACACTACTACCAACAACGTCCTATGAACCGTGCTCCGAGTACAGCTTATCCTTAAAACCCTCGGGTTAACAGGACGTTAATCTTCCGCTGCCCTCGAAACACAACCATCCGAGTTTCATTGACGAGCCTCACCTACGAGTTCGAACGGCGACTCTGGTCTGGCGAAACATACAGCTCTGTTATGAAGACAGCCGAAACACGCAGTACTGTTATGAGACTGCCAAAACACACCGCAGTTCTGTTATGAAGACAGCCGAATCACACAGTCCCTGTTATCAAGGCAGCCCGAAATACGCAGATCTGTTTATGAAGACAGCCAAAACACACAGTTATGTTATGAAGACAGCCGAATCACACAGTTATGTTATGAAGACAGCCGAATCACACAGTTCTGTTATGAAGACAAGCGCAAAAACACACATTCTGTTATGAAGACATCCGAATCACACAGTTCTGTTATGAAGACCGCCGAAACACTCAGTTCTGTTATGAAGACAGCCAATATAGAGTTCTGTTGTGAAGACAGCCGAATTACACAGTTCTGTTATGAAGACACTGAAACACACAGTTCTGTTATGAAGACAGCCAATACACACAGCTCCGTCATGTAGACAGCCGAAACACACAGTTCTGTTATGAAGACAGCCGAATCACACAGTTCTGTTATGAAGACAGCCGAAACGCACAGTTTCTGTTATGAAAAGACAGACAAAACGCACATTTCTGTTATAAAAACAGCCGAATCACACACTTCTGTTATGAAGACAGCCGAATCACACAGTTCTATTATGAAGAAAGGCCGACAGCCCGAATTACACAAATCTTGTTATGAAGACAGCCGAATGACACAATCCTGTTATGAAAACAGCCGAATCACACAGTTCTGTTATACACAGAAGACAGCCGAATCATACAGTTTTTCTGTTATGAAGACAGCCGAATCACACAATTATGTTATGAAGACAGCCGACAGAAACACACAGTTCTGTTATGTTTAGCCAGAAGACACAGCAAAACATACAATTCTGTTATGAAGACAGCCAAAAGCAAGCACAAATTCTGTTATGAAGACAGCCGAAACAACACAGTTTCTGTTATGAAGACAGCCAAACACATACAATTCCTGTTCATGAATACAGCCCAAATATACAATTCTGTCATGAAGACAGCCAAAACATACAATTCTTGTTATGAAGACAGCCAAAACACACAATTCTGTTATGGAAGACAGCCAAACATATAATTCTGTTTTATTAAAACCGGCCGAAACCAACGATACTATTTTGACGACGGTCTTTGGTGGTTCCCATATATTAAAGTTTTTCCAGATTCACCAAACACAGCTACAGCCACGAAGGATGAATTGCGGGCGTAACACCATTTTGTCTTTCGGGAGGGCTGTCAATATCGGGTCGGCGAGGGACTACCCCCGCAGGAGACACTGCGTGGGTTGCTGAGTCATTTACGTAGTGGTCGTAAAGGACCTGTTCTGATCCACATCTGTAGGAGAACTAAAGGAGAAGGAGAACAAAAGAAGAAGACGACGACGACAAAGAAGAAAGAAAGACAGACAGATAGAAAGAAAGACAGAAATGACGGGAAGGAAGAAAGAAAAGAAAACGAAGTGAAGGGGAAGAAAAACGGAAGGAAGAAAAGAAACGAAGGAAAGAAGAAAACGGGAATAAAGAACGAAAGAAAAGAGAAACGAAGGAAGGAAGAAAGAAAAAAAAAAACAGGAAGAAGAAAGAACGAATGAAAGAAAGAAAGAAAAAGAAAAAGATGGCGAAAAAAAAAAATTGTTTGCGTTTCCAGAATCTGTGTGTGAGCATACTATCACCCCATCCCTTTCTGTCACTCCAACACCTTCTCTGTTCCAACTAGCGATTATCG
>JADBJO010019674.1:0-32812 GCA_016801955.1 Conus betulinus | reverse complement strand
TGGTCTTTTGAGACATGAAAAAGTGACAGCTCATAGAATTCGCTGCATAAGATGTAAAGGGGAACTACATCATGCCATTGGAAGTTGACATTATTTATGCACAAGCCATTGTAGTAACTTCATATGTTTACGAGGAAGGAGACCACGAAAATTTTTGTTTTGTTTTGTTTTGTTTTGTCAGTGGCATTCCGCAATGCCACACTCTTAATCTCTACAGGTACTTCTTTTGGCTTTTGCTGAGTCCACACAGCACCATTACTCAAGTTAATCCCGCTCACCCCAGCAGCACCCCCCAAGTCCCCTGAAGAGCAATTGCCAAGATCATGTCATCATGAGATTTGTTGTGTCCTCTGAAATACTAGCTGCAGACCAGCATTTTGATGTCCAAACAGAATAGGAGAGAAAAGTGTAAAACTGCAGCCAGGGAAGAGAGCATTTGTGTTGTTCCAAGGAAATGTGCTAGTCCATCAAGTTACCTGCTCGAGTAATCCCACCACAATGGGTTTTGTCAGTATAAATTTTTGAGCCAACACGAAATGAATACTGATGTGGGCATATATTGATCATTATGACTGTCTTGCCGGACAGAGCCCGCCCTAGAATCTATACCCAAACCTTCCATTGAATTCTCCTTACTTACTGCCGTTGATTACTTTGTGGTAGTGTAATACTACCAATTGTAATACTACCACTCAAAAAATAACCTCCAAAAAACTATGCAGAAGTTTTTTTAAAGTAAAGGATTTGGGGGGTCGAGAGCCGTCGCTGTGGCCGGAGCGCAGGGGATAGAGTGTGGCATGGGGGGAGTACCTGAGGTTGTATGTGGGCATGAAAGAAAATTTTAAAAGGGTTAACTTTCTCAGCGGGTCACGACTGATCTATGTCATAAGGGGTGCATTTTGCACACGTCTTTGCCACATGGTTAGAGTATTATCCACAGCAGGTCAGAAGACAAATTGGCTCAGACTGACAAATCGGCGCATTGGAACATGTGGGCTATTTAGAATTTTTTTGTGAGAAAAAACCTAGTCAGTATGTTTTGTACGCTATCCTAATACAAAGAAATAATTAAAAGACTCCAAACGGGGTGGGTTTGTGTCTACACACTTTAGGGGGAGTTGTTTCTGGCTATGCTGCAGTGATGTCTTCAGTTTGCACAGGTGGGGTCATGGGGTCATAGTGGATTTTTGTGGATTAAGTTTTAAGGGTTGGAAGAAGAAAAACACCGGGAGAAGCTGAGCTCTAGGGGGCACAATTTTTAAGGCCTTCAAAGTCTGAAAAAAAAAAAAAGATGACGGGAGTTTGTTTAAAACTTGTTTGCAATTTGCGAGCTAGCTACGAGCTCTGTCTCAATCAAAATTAGGGAAAAAAAAAAAAAAGGAAGAAAAGGGAAGTTAATCGGGACAGTTCTGCGTTCCTGAGTCGCTAGCCAACCCTTTCTCTTTTTTTTTTTGTCCTTTTTTTAATGAGCTGTGAGCATTGGATATTTAAAACCGCAAAGTGGAATCTTTAAAAAGAGTGTGGTATTTTTTTTTTTAGGAGTGTTTAAATTTGTTGCCTTTTTTTTAACCCACGACCAAAATCGAGAATTAAGAGCTTCCAGAATACATGAAACCACTTGAGTAGAAAGTAGGAACTAGAAGACATCGTTAAATTTATCAGCTTTTTGTGCGTCCATGCATCGAGGTCATGAGTAATCCTGCCAAATCTTATCATTTTAACCTTTCACAATTCTTGCAGTTTAATGATTATCAAGATGTAGTGATAGTGTAAATCAGTTTTTTGATTATATGAAATTTAGACGCAGACACAACACCAAAAAAATCATGACATTGTAATTCATCCTTGTAAGGAGAGGAAGGATGTAGCGTCCATACAAAGCCACAAAGAAAACCCCAAAATATACGGCGAGGACTTGGTTGGTACCTTTCATTTTTGCAAAAGGGTCGTCTTGGAGGCATTGTGTGAGAAGTACGCGATGTATAGAAAAAAAGAAGAAAACATTTTGACAAAATTACATTTGTTTTTCCCGTTGTATGAACAAATTTTTCTTTGAGACTTGAGTTGGGTGAATGTAATAGTTTTTCATTAGAACAAAAGACTGATTCATGGACAATTTATTCCCATTCAGTAGTTAGATTACCACTGTTAATTGGCTTTGCAACGTTAATGCTGATCTGGATATGGACAAGAGTGGATGCTTGATGAAACCATGTGCAGGGGAGGAAAGTTGCGTATTTGGCATTTTTGTAGCGGGAGAGACTACTGTAGTGACAGTGGGTCTAACTTGAAGATTTATTAATCAACCACATGATACACAGGGCTGGAAAGAAAAGGCGGGTGAAATTTGAATTGACAGTGGGAATAGTGGAAAAGTCCATAAAATAGGAGTGGAAAAAGTTTGTGAGAAGCATCCATTATGGGGAGTGAAGTACAGGGCAACAGGTGTGGTTGTAAAAAATAATTGGGTGTAATTTTGGTGGGTGGTCATAAAGGTTAAAAACTGTGCAGCACTGATGTATTAATTTCAAACACCTAACAGCAAAGTCACCACACATGAGCCAGAAGGGGTTGCAGCACAACCACAGAGCGAGGACAGGCCAACTTTGTTTTTATTTGTTTATTAATTTTTTGTTTCGTCTAATATACATCCTAGATTAGAGATGAGAAGATGTCAGATTTAAGAACAACAACCTACACACACAACCGCCTTACACCACAAGGACACACAGCCACAACACAGCACCCGCAAAAAACAGAACAAGGGAAGGAAAAACGAAAAACAGGGAACGCACACACCACCACACACCACACAAAACAAAAAAAAACACCACACCCCCACACTACCCACACGCCAAATGACTTGAGATGTCAATCAAATCCAGAGGTTGAAATTGAAATGTTGGAGAAGATTGTCAACAAACAGTAAATAACATAACTCAGAGAAATACATTTGATATAGCCTATTTTTGTTTTTTGGACAGTCTGTGTCGTGTGTGATGCTTCAAATTGTGATTATTTTTAATTCCCAGATTCCAGTGCGAAAAAAATCCCCAAGTGTGTACATGTTATTTAACATATTCTGTAACAGTTACTTACTTTTTTTTTTTTTTTATTTTTTTTGGATTTGGTGATTAGTTAATAAAGTTGGGTGAAAAATGCCCTCTGGGATTTCTTGTGCTGAATTAGTTTCCCTCTTTTCTGGGTTCACTGTGAGGTTTCCCATGGTAACTAAAGGGATACTTTTTTTTTCTTTTAAATCATACTTCGGATTAGCTGTCACTTAACTTGCTAAAATCTTTCTCCTGCTTTGATGAATCCATTCCACCTGTCTTTGGTCCAGAAGAGTCATTGAAATATTTTGTTCTTGGTCTCAAATTCAAGTGCAGCCAGATGAATGTTTGCGTGCTACAATCAGGGGGGGGGGACGGTAGGGAATGGGAACAAGCGTGTCTACACTGTTCAGCATGATACGCTTGCTGTGTCTGTGCAGCATTTTTTGCGACAGTCATTTTTAAGGGTTTGCCTAAGGATATTGTAATTTTCATTGTTAAAGTCATACTTAAAAGATCTGGCAGTGATAAAAAAAGGAGAATGCCAGGAGCCCTCTCGGCAAACTGGTGTTGTTAGCCTCAGGATATCAACAGATAGTACCATGTTTTGGATGTAATGTAGGTGTTTGAATGTAATATAGGTGTTTATGCATTTTTTTTTTTTTTTTGAGGGATTGGATTTTTCATTGCCTTGAGCAGTGACAGCGTGGGAAGAAAGGCTGAAGAGTTGGTTGGTCAAGCTTTGCTGATTATGGTGATAATGGTAACTAGTGAAAACAGTCATGAAAAGTGACTGATGATAATGAGAACGATTAATTTTTATAAAAACCTAAAGATTGTTGGCTTCAGAGATATGTTATGGACCTTTTCCCCATTTTCAGATGGAAATGTATGGAGGTGCTCCCCAGTCCCATGCATGTCCACTTCCATTTGCCTGGAAATGGTGGTCTTCACCTTCAACATCTTGGAAAACTGTGACAGGTGCATGTGAGTGCATGGGTATTAGAGTTTTTTTTTTTTTTTTCATGGTAGTGTTGGAGTAGGGCTAGAACAGAGTTGATAGTGATGTTGTGGAGATAAGGGTTGATATGTGTAGGGTTGCAAGACAATGAGATTGTATGTGTTTTGCACTGTCCAAGTTTGAAACTATAAGTTTGTACTGGTGCAAAGGCTGTGGGTTTTATGTAGGTGTATGTGTGGGAAGGTCTGTATAGCGGTTGTTGTAATGTAAAGTCTGTGGATTGTGGTTGGTGTCATTGTTATGGATGCCTGCATGAGCTGTGAAATCTCATGCGATTTGATTGTGCACTGTAGAATTCTAGTGGGTGCAGCGGTGGACGTCTTATGGGACTGGTTATGAGATGTGCCTTTGTTGATCTTATGTGCTACTGTTCAACTCTATGGATTCATTGTGCACTGTGAATTGAAGTGTGTACTTGTACTGGTGGAAGGTCTATGGAATTAAAATTGTGTGGGACTGTGGCCAGTCAGTTGATTTTTATGTGTTCCTGTGGTAATCTGTGGGGTTGTGTATCGATATGTACGTGTTCGACGAAGAAGTCTGTTGATTTATTGTGAATTGCTAGAAGGTTAGAAAGTTTGCGGATAGCAGTGTGTGTTCTGTGGAAGGTACCACAGTATTTGGCTACTATGCAAAACTGAGTGATTGTAGGTTTTGTAACTGTTTGGGTACGGGGGCTGTATTGAATAGTACGGTGTGCCAGCCAATCAACATCAGATGGATATGTATGTTATGTGACCTGTGACGTCTCTGCAACAGTGATTTTTAGAACTGTGTCTTTGAATGTTTTTTTACTGTGAAGAAAATCTTGAATTGTATAGGTACTTTGTAGTTTTGTGGTAATTCGGATGTATGCACGTCATGCCACTGTGTGGATGGGAAATGGTATATACTTTGCAAGTAATATGATAACTGTAATTGTGCTGGCCTCACACGTTTGGTGGTTTGGGTGGTTGTGTGTACTGACTGGAGAAGAGTCTTCTCTGTGGATTGTGTGTGTTAACTGTGAATGTCTGTAGATTTTAGTGTTTGTACAGGGGACGGTTGGGATTATGTTTGTGAACTATTACATTCTGTTGATTTTGTATTGCGCCGCGTTACCTATGCACTAAAATCGTTGGTGGCTTGTAGTGTGTTAATGTGCAAGTCTTGCTGTATTGTACATAGATGTGCACGTCGTGGCTGGGATTACATTTGTGTACTGACTGGGGGAACATATTGTACAGTGGATTTATAGTGTGTACAGTGGGAAGGGGTTGCAGAAAGGATTACTCAGATTTTCAGGATTATGTGAGTACTGTGGCAGGTCTTGAGTCTAGTGGAAGTATTGTGTTAGAACTGGTCACAGTTTGAAAGGGTTTGAGATTGTAATGTGTACTATATGCATGTCTGGATTGTATGACTTGCCGGTCTGTGATTACATTGTGTTACAGTGGAAAGTCTGTGGAGTGCATTGTAGATATCTTGTGACTGTCAGTATGATTGTTTGACGCCGCTGTGCTGTCAAAGTTTGTGGGGATAATTAGTAGGGTTGGTTGGGCGGGCTGTGCAAGTCTATGCATTGTATTCAATGCAAGTTGTGTTAATTTGTACGCCTTGCTGAGGTTGTGGATTCTAATTAATGTGTCTGAGGTTCGTGACCAAGCTGGAGTAATTGCAATGGAGGTTATGCTTAGGTCGAGTGTGGTAGTGCGTACAGTGCCAAAACTGCAAGAGTATGTTGTATGCTGCATAGTTTTGTGGATTGTTCTACTGTTTGCAAACTGTGAGTTAGGATTGGTAGGTGTCGTAAGTGTTGTGTTCGATAGCTAAGCTGTGGTAATTTTCTGGGATGTTTATACTGTCAGTTTTGTGGATGGACTGTGCAGATGTTAGGATTTTAGGCACTCGCGACTGCCATCAAGGTGGATTGTATGTGCTGCCATTCCACGGGACCCTCTGTAAATGCTGTGCAGTCATGGGATTATTCTTTGGGATTGAGTAACATTGTGCTGCTGTGTGGTTCATGATAATGCAGTGTTGTGGAGGTTGATGTTTGCTCTTCCTGTACAACACCGTTTCAATGATGAATGTGACACATTCCAAAATGGTAAATTTTATAATTGGTTACTCTATAAAAGTATGCATAGGTATTAGATCATTTATATTAAGAATCAAAGCTCGAAATCAAGTTGGGGAGAGGATGAATCGACGCGACATTCAGTGAATTATTGTTGGGTCCAAAGTCAGATAAAAATATTAATTTTGTTTACGAACTGTATGTTAAGAAATGTTAAATGTGTGTGTGTATTTACTTATTAAAACTTGTTAGTCCTGAACATGAAAACATGTGTGTGTGTGTGCCCGTGGTGTGGTGTGTCGTGGTCCCCTGGGTGGTGTCGGCCCTCAGCTGAGATTGCATTGTGTGCTTGCATGACGGTTGTGGTGTGTGTGTGGGTGGTGTGTGTTGTGGGTGTGTTGGTGTGTGTGAGTGTGTGTGTGTGTTGGGTGTGTGGTGTGTGTGTGTGTGTGGGTGTGTGGTTAGTGTGTTTTTAAATTACACTGGACTGATAGGTAAGGTTTCTTAATCGGGCTCTGTTTGTGGAGCTCAGCTCTGACCAGTCGGCCATAGGAGGCTGTAATTCCTGGTCCGTTGTTTATACTCCCTGACTTTTTGTGTAGATGGATGGAAGCCATTTAGGAACCACACTGGAAGAACGATTACTTCCTCGTAACCAGGTTTTTCCAGGTTTTGACAGAGATTAGGGTGCAAAGCTAATTCACTTGCACAAGGTTTTCCCTGTGCATGTTGTGCGACGTCTGCGGTGAAACCATGTGGGTCACAGAAAGCCCCCCCAGAAAATGCCGACAGCAGCTGGTTGTTAATGGGCAAAAAAGTTCTTGTTGCAGTTTTCTGTTTATTATGCTATCAGCAGTTTCATATGGTTCCATGCGCTGCTTGATGGTGTGGCGCGGCCTAAGCATATTCTTAAAATTTGAGAACGTTAGTTTGTCACCATTTTATGTTCTTTACAGGCTGGTTTTTAAAAAAAAGAAATAACAGTTAACATGACAAAGTTCTGATTAGCTGAAAAGGACAGCTTGTGGAAAAAATATTCCTGATCGTTTAGCCCCGATGATGCCACACCTCTTCAATGTCCTCACAAGAACATAGTCTGTATATGACAGAGAGATGATTACTGACAACCTGGGAAGAAAAAGAAGAAGAGAGAAGGATGACCATTATGCATATGGTCAGGAAGCATCTTTATCACTAAAAGGAGAGTGCGGCAAGCTCCAAGGTATGTTATAGATCACTAGAGAAATGTGCTAGTAGAATAGTAGGTCCCCGTATTCATGGTAGTTGGAAGTGTTCCCATCCACAATCGCGCGGCGGCGAGGGGGCAGCGGCTGCAAAAATTCTTGTGCAGGGTTTCTAGGGGCACCTATAAAGTTAATTGAGGCCATTCCAGTTCAGCCTGGCTGTGAACAGATGAGGGGAAGGGCAAAGGAAAAATCGTGCTTCTGGTCATCCTTGTGGGTTTAGGAAACATTAGAGGGATTTGCTGGGGGAGTACGAATTACGGCCAGTCGTTATAATCTCCTAGTAGGTTGATGTGGCGGGGCCCGAGCAATTAAGGAGTGTCTCGTGAGTGCCGGGGAGAGCGTAAACCATGATTCAAAATGGGACGGTTGTGTTCAAGAGACCGAAAGGGGAAAAGAGCACACTGGCGGAGTACCGAAATGAAGGGGGAATGAGAATGAAGGGACACAGGACCTAACAAAAGAAACGATGCACAGATTTAGTACAATGTTGGACTAGTCAGACTTACACTGGTATTACTCCAACGGAGAGATATGCAAGCTGAAACAGCCGTGAAGGAAGTGCCAGGCGCGGAGTTTCCTTTGGGGTCTTCATTCTCATGTACAATCAAACTATCCATGGTTAAAATTAGTCAAAAACAAATCCGTTGGATTAACGGGTAAGATCATTATTAATAACCAAAAAAAACATCGGGATTCTCGCATTGTGAGTTAACTACGTAGGGTGAGCGAGTGTACGAGAGGTGTAGAATGACCACAATTAGAGTATGAATACCGCTGCATCTTGCAGCGTTGTGTATTTGCAACTGAGTTTAGGGGCAGCAGATTTTATCGCTGTTTTTTAGTTAAACTTGGTTCTGTATTCATGAAATCTTTTTTTATTCATAGGAGATGAACTGACAGAGGTAAATAATCAGGCAGAATGAATTCTATTGCCTTTGAAGAAAGCAGGAGCACGAAAACGGAACTACAGAAGACTAAATCAATTAAAATTCAGGGCGTGTGACATTTAGGTTACCTTATTTTTTATGATCAAGGTCTGGATTGTAATTAAGACCTTGTGACAGGAATCCCAAGAAAGGACGCCCATGGGGTTTGCTGGGCTCGGTAATTTAGATTACACCAGCACATGTAGATAGACGTCCGAAAGCTAGAATATTAGGTTGTGGTGGTGTACCCACAAAGTGTGTACTTGCGGATATAATGCATAATGAATGTAGGTTGTTACAGGCCTGGTGTGGGTATAGCCCAAAACGCCTGCGATTGCGAGCATGGTGTCAATTTAGACATAAAGTAAATGGACACCCAAAACAGTGCTGATGGTTGGATTCTTATGTATTGATGTGACGTGGACCATGTACATGTGGGAAGACAGATTGCTGGACTTCCAAGATGGTAGTAGTTAGTGGTTTAGATCGAAAGCCCAGACAGGGCGATTGGATTTCTGCAATGCTGGGATGGATCCCGTATTCATTCCGATGGTTCTTTAATGGTGAGGGTGAGTGGGGTGTCGGCTTGTTATCAGCACCGGCCTCTCTCCTCTCTTGTCTTTGTCTGGTGGGTTTTGTTTTTTCAGGGCCTTGTGACACTCTTTGTCCGAGTCGGTTGTAGAGTAGATGGTAAAGAAGACAAATGCAGATACAAAACTGGTTCTGGTTGGTATGATCTCTGATCTTGTAATTTCTGTGCATGAGGATTTGTGGCACGTGTTTGTGTACAGTAACCTTGATGTGGATCACCCCCATAAAGAATAAAACAAGAAGTGAACAGAAAGTAGTTCACTTTGAGGCATCTGCTTTTTTGTTTTGTTCAGTCACCCTGGGTGGCTCTCTTCACGCTTAATAGTCAGTAGACCTTCACTATCATCGGTTTTTATCCGTCTCATGATCAGTTTAGTGTGTCTATGTTGCTGGAGGAAACTAAATGTTTACATGAAGGTGCCAATCTTTAGTAGGTTTATGTCAGCGACGAGTCGTTTCAGCGAAAAATTGTTATACGTGGATGGAAATGAGAGGGTGGAATGGAGATATGTTTTTTAGGGACAAGGAGGAAATTGTTTGTGTTATCATTAATCTTTTAAAGGAGAAGAGAAAAGAAACTTAAAAAAAACGACAATTTGTCAGTTACTCGGAACAAAAAATCACTCCTGTGGAATGTCGAGAAGAAAGCCAGAGTAGTAAGCCAGAAGAAAACCAACACAGTATGGTATCCTTTAGCCGATTTCATTATTATTCAATTTCACGAGGTAATTCATGACACAAAGAACGGTTTAAACAACACATTAAATAAAGTTATAGCATTAATAATGAGGGGTTCACCAAACGCCAGAACTTCATACAAAGAACACTTGAAGAGCCCAAAAAAACAAGGAAAAATGAATAGATAGGGAAACACAAGCCAATGATGTGGATTTGCAAATGGTTGGGCAGTGCTTTTTCTTTTGACAGACGAAGGAAAGACTGCAATGGTGTTTTTCAGATTTTTTGGTCGGTGGTAGTTCTTTGGTGTTATTTTTCCCACATGAGTAGTTGGCTGCCATGTAGGTTCAGGCCTAGGCCCCAAGCACTCCGACAGCACTCTCCCACGTACCGGACAATTCCCCGCGTTTGACCCGATATCTGACACACACTAAGTAAACTGAGCCATGTGTCCCATGAAAGAGTGAATTTTGGTCATAGTTTTGGAGGCGATGACAAAATCGTTTATCGACCGGCGGTCTGTATCTTCGAGCCTTGTTGACCTTAGATAGTCTTGTCTACAGGATAGTAGTGCGAGCCTCGAACCTAAGGAAGATAAGAAGAATAACATGATTAAGGTTAGTTAGCAAAAAACGTGGAAATGCAGACACCATTTATGCACAATGTGACTGACCAAGAACACTAGCACGGGCGGGAATGAAGCATGCCCAACGGAAGAACTTGTCCAACTGCACCATCTACTTACGAGTAACGCGCACTTCAGTTTTAATTGTGGATAGAAATGCTTGTTTCCTGTGAAACTTCTCGTTCCGGCTGCCTAGTAAGCGCTCAACCACGCAGAAAGAAGTATGTTGGGATGTTACCCAGAGTAGAGTAGAAGTTCTGATGACAACGTGTATGAGACGATGAACACAACACGCGCGCGGAGAACACTCACTGCTGCCGATTCACTTGGGTGCTGTTCACTGGTAGACCCGTTCGGATTCGAGTACGCAGGCGGCAGAAGCCTTGCTGAAGACTCCTGCGAGATATGGACAGAGAGATTGTGCGTAGTCGGAGCAGCGGAGAACAAGCGCTGACTGGACTTTTTTTTTTTTTTTTTTTTTTGTGCGGTGAGCAGTCATCCTCTCTACTCTACCTCTCTAAGGAAACGTCGCGCGATTTATGAGGGCCACACCGGAATGACCAAGGGCACAGTTGTGGAAGAGGAATATATACCAGTAGCGGGGAAGTAACGATGAGACCGGCACACGGGCCACGGAATATGAGACAAATGTGGTTTTATGTTGCAAGAATTTCTGGAGTTGTTGGTGAGGAGTCCAAGTGGTATGGACATGGTTGTTGTGCCTCCAGAGGGGGGGGGGGGAGGGTGCGGGTTTATTGGCAGACGATTTCATTGCGTAGCTCGTAATCACGAAGGCAGGTTTCATGATCTCGTAGCTTAGGGGGGAGAAATCTCTGCGGAAAGAGGGTGCTTCTAGTAGGGAAGCTTATGCTATGAGAAGCAGGTCTTTATTGTGTCTTTTGTGTGTTAGGTGGATCAGAATATGTTATACTGAACATCTCTCAAGTGACTTGGCTCTTCATGATGCGGAGTTCTTCTGATTGAGTACGGTGTGAGGCACTTTGTATTTTGAACATACACCGGTTTAAGTATCATCCAGACTGACCGCTGAGTGGGCCCGAGAATGATCTAGGGTAGGCGACTCTTGCAGTGCTGGTTAGGATGCTGGGTGCATAGGTAAATTTGGGTATGAGATGGCAACCTCTAGGTACAGGGGACTGTGCTCGACTGTGATCAATTATGGTAGGGACCAAGCCAAGGAGGGTCCTGGTTAGAACAGCTACGGAACTGGACGAGAATGAGTGTCTTCACCCTTGCACGTCCTACCTGGTAAGGGAGCAGACCAGGGGTACCGGGCACTGAAGGGTACCGGACATGGAAAGAAATGAACCAAGCACGCAAGAGCCAGTCCGGCCCCACCAAACTAAAAACGACAAGAGGGGAAACACAAAAACGGTACACTTGCATTGAATCAATTTTTGTATAAAGGTCATCTGACAGAAAGTGCTATAGGTGTGTGTCACTGCGTAATTCAGCTCACACACACCGAGTGCTAGGTGGGCAGGCAGAACAGTCCATGTAAACTGTAATACAAAAGTGCTCGACTTTGTGTGTTGGTTTGCATAGTAGCGATTCATCATTGTTAGTTGGCAGAGTATGACCAGAGTTACTTACAACAGTGTGTAACATTAAGCTGTAGAGTGACTTTTTTCGCTTTATCAACTATTACCATGGTTTGCACAGAGGAGAACGTCGTGATGTATTAAAAGAGTAAATAGAAAAGAAAAGTGGGTGTGGTTGGTGGATACAGAACAACAACTATCTTCACGCCCTCCCACAGTATCGAAGACACACAAACACGACCCAGACCCACCCCTTCCCTCCCACGAACGGCCACTCTCCCTCCCCCGTACGAACCCCCCGCCCCTGCAACGCCAGATCATAAAAGCTTGTATTGGAAAAGAAGAAAAATGTTGGATCGAGAAAGGAAGGCTGACGATGTTCTTAAGGGGTGAGTATTGTAACATGGTAAGATGGCAAGTAAAACAAGGATCAACCTTGGATTCGTTTCAACTAGTTGGGAGCCTAGTGTTAGTGTACACTGAGCATTACTGAATGATGACAGTGTCATCTAGTGATCTGTTTGCGGGATGATTGGGTCCTCCTGAGTTTATGGTGATGCGTTACAAATGTCATGGGCAGGTAGGTCAACTTTGACTCAGGTTAGGTTTGGAGCTGAATGTGACTGAATTACTTTGTGGTGATGCGGATACAGATCATGACAGTGTCCGTATTGATCAGTGGTATGGGCTGAAACCGCGTTTGGTTGAATGTGTTGTGTTACGATAAATTCATGACAGTATGTCATACAATATGTGTGGTGGTAGATATACATGTTAGTCTAGTCGTTATGGTTGATGTGCTACAGATTGGCACAATGACTCGATTAAGCGATCAGTGTACATTCAATGTGATGATTTAGTTGTTGTGATAAGCAGAGAGGGAGGGCTTTGTGTGTTTTTTTTTGTCACATTATTGTAGTGAGTGTGTGGTGCGTGGTGTCGTGTGAGGGTGTGAGCGACCGTGGCCCTGCGTTGGGTGGAGTGGCATGTGAGAGGTTGGCATGGGACGTGTGTGTGTGGTATTCACATGTAAAGGGAAATGTGTTTGTGCTATTGTGCATGCATGGCGAGTGCAGGGAGAAGGAAGTGCGGCAGGCGGTGTCACATGTGGGGACAGAGGGGAGGGCAAAGTAAACGGGAAAAAGGACAGAAAGAAACGATTAAAAAAATGATCTAGATAGAAAAACAAAAGATATCAAAGAGAAAAAAAAGAAAAAAGATAAAATCCAAGAAAAAAAAATAAAAAATCTAGAGAAGGAAAATATGGTCTCTCGTATTATAGGTATAAAATCTAGAGAAAAGCGGAAAGAAGAAAATGTGAAGGGGAAAAGTAAACAAAAGAAAAAAAAAGACGTCCGACTAGGAGATAGGACGAGAAAGATGTTAGACGTGGAGTGATGGGGTGTGTATGGTGTGGGTGATGTGTTTAACTGTTTACGTTGTGGTGTGTGTGTGGGGAGGGGGGGGGGAGGCGGGGTGGGGGGGGTGGGGGGCAAGAGGGAGATTGTGGAGATTGTGACGAATGAGACAGCGATTGGGTAGATTAGAAGAGGAGGAGGACGAGGAGGGGAGATTGGGGGGGGGGGAGGAGAGGACGGGGAGATGAAGAGGGGGGGGGGGAAGTGACGGGGATCGAGATGATGGTGCAGGGGACGGGCGGTGAGAGGAGGACTTCTAGGAGAGGAGAGATGGGAATGGGGATAAAGAAGTGGAGGGAGTAGGTGATGACGAGATTTGGGAGGGAGAGGTTTTTTTGGTCTGGAGGCGAGAAGGGTGGGGAGGTGTAAAGGGGGGGCGATCACTCTGTGATGTGCAAATAAAAAAAAAAAGATGATGGAATATATGAAATGCAAAACAACAGTGGCAGGGGAGGGGGGGGGGGGGGTGAGGAAGTGGTGTGGAGAGAAAGAAGGATGGGAAAGATGAGGGAATATGGGGAGAAAAGTGGAGACTCCGCCGTATTTCTGAAATTTCCCAATGCAAAAGATTTGCTTTGGGATCAAAAGTTGGTATGCCCACTTCTCATGCAGGCCAACACAAATTCGCAATCCACGTTGACTTGACTTGATGGTTGTGAAAGAGGGGGGGGTCAGCGGGGGATCCCAGAGAGAATACTCGTGAAGGAAGACCAGCAACCAGACCCTGTCTTAGGAGAACCCACCGTGAACACAAAAGTGCTAGATTCAGGCCTGGCTGGCCCTGTGAAGAAGGAGGGAGAGGTTTCCTATGGAAAGTGTTCTGTCTGGCCACATGAGGCACCACCCAAAAATAGCAAGAGGAGGAAGGGGAGCTGTGGAAGTGCCGCTACTGTTCTCAAAGGGGATTGCTGACAGGCAAGTCATTACCGCTGTAAGAGGGCTTAGGGCCAGCGCCATGCGGTGCGTGTTGGGTTGACAATGTGCAGGGTCTTGTGGGAAGGTGCGATGGACCCAAAGGGCAATTTGGTCATGTGATGTTTATGTGGCCGAGAATTTTCTTGCTTTGCCGATCGTGACTTGGCAGTTTATGATAGTATGGAAAAGATGAGGTTTTGGATGTGTGACTGGCCTTGTACTGTACCGGTGGGATATAGGAGTAGTCAATGTTTGCATAGCAAGTAGATTTATGACTCGCTATCATCGCAAAAGCATTTGAATGTGGAACAAGATTGCATGCGAATCCTCTATGCCTGTACATGCCCACAGTCAGTCACTCCGGGGCTGTTTCGCAGTTTTGATGTCAAGTTGCTTTTGTAGCGTAGCGTGTCACAGGTTATTGAACGACATACATTGAGTGGCGAGAAAGATGGACACACATTGTTCTGTGAGCGGAGGAACATTGTGTAACCATCTGAGTTAAATTAATATGATGATAGCTGCTGCATATGTCATGGATGAGAAGTATTTTCCCAACTTCTTCTGATTAGATCGAAAGCAAGGACACTTTTTATCTTCTTTTTTGCTATACAGAATTTGTTTTTTTCTCTTGAGGAGATTGATTTTCCTGATTTCCTAGGGCAAACAGTGTGATAGAGAATATGCTTTGAGATCATCATTGCAAGGTGGCAGTGCAGGTTTCTTCCTTGGGTAAACCTTTTTTGATGTTTTTTTCTGTGTTTTATGTCATCGTTTACTGCTTCGTTGCCTGGCTTTGGCCGCGGTTTTCAATCAGTTTTGATCTGACTGCTTTCAGATGGCTATTGAAGAGCATGTAGCACAGTTACTGTGTGCACATCTCTCAAGTTACGTGCTCCTGCAGTAATGTCTCGCGCCCAATGAGCTGTGTGATGCCTTTCGCCTGTCAAAGGCCACGCAATCTATAAATAAAAAATAATTCAATATTAATATCATTGAATGTCCGAAAAATAAAAATTAATACTGTTATATCATACCGCTAATAAACCAAATCATAACAATACAGTATCTTATGCAGACAAACATCATCAAATCCAAAATAAGTGAAACAAACAATACAAAACCAAAATGATACATATAACCTTAATAAATATACAAACGAAACAGTCTAACTCAAATTACATTTAGCCACAAATTTAACTTACATATCATATAATCAAAATCAATATATATTATTTCAAAAAAAATAGTAAACGAACATACATAAACCTCTCCTTCATACAGTCCTTAGTAACTCAGCCATATGCACATCTCCTCCACCCCAAGAAGCTCACCAATCTCTCCACATAGACCACAACTCGCCTCCGCTTGTCTACGGCTATGCCCTCCCCCCCCCTGCTCTCCCCCCCCACCCCCCCCCCCATCCCCCCTCTTCCCCATACCCGCCCCTCGCTACCCGCTCCTTCCCTCTTCCCCAACACTTCCCCCCTTTTACCTCCCCCCTTCACCATCCCCCCCTCCCCCCCTCTACCTCCCTCTCCCTCTCTTTCGCTCTCCCCTCCCCTCCCCTCTCTCCTCTGTTCCACTCTCCTCCCCCCCCCGCTCTCCTCTCTGCTTCCCCTCCCTCCATCTTCTCTTCCCTTCCCCTCCTTCCTCCTCCTGCGCCTCTTCTCTTCCTCATCTCTCGATATAGAAGTGGGTTATATACCAATGCCATTTTGCAAGGCAGTAAGGGTGGTCTGAGACAGCAGTGTTATTTCAGAGTGCATGGACCACCATACGGGATGCTGATAAGTGAAACGATGAATGGACGAGCACTGAGGAACAATTAACCTTTTCATTCTTGGTTGTGCTTGTCAAGGGCTGGAAAGGTACACATGTGTAAGCTACCGGAGAGTTGTAGCTTTGGTATGGGTGGCGGGTCTTGGTGTGTCGGGTGCAGTGTATGATGTGTGTGTCCATGTTTGTGTATGCGCTGAAGACAGCCTCCTTCTTATGTCATCTAGGTATGACTTCTCATGTGTAAAGCTTTATGTTTTATCTCACCACTGACTATTATCGTGCATGCTTGCCGGCATCTCGGTTACAGTCAAAATGTCAGTATTTAAAGGACAATTTTGAGAAAAAAAATCTAAGCCAGATACTCCCTTCTAAAACCACGTCTTCTTTGTTGTTCTGACCCTAAGCATATTTTTTTGGTATCTTTTCTTCTGGTATGTGGCCAGAGGCAGCAGGGTTTCCCCGGCTACATAAGGACTGACTGTCGTCTTTGTGGCCAAAGCTAACACAGCCTCCCTATCGGCTGTCATAAGAAACGCCTTATAGGATGTACTGGTGAAAGCTTACCACGTACGATATGGCTTGGTCTTCGGTACGTCAAACCACAGAAGAAAAGACAAGTCTGAGTGTAAAAACTTCCCGTTGAACTGGTGTGTTTGTCTTGGACATACAGTGACAGAGGGGCGCGGGGGAGGGGGCTCAGCGCCGGATAGGCCGCGGGGGCCGGGGATGTGTCGTGTGCATAAGAATGTAAGAGACGGTGTGAAAGGCATGACGGTACAGTGGGTGGGGGTCACAAAGACGCATGTGTGCCTGTTTGTGTGTGTGTGCAGTGTGAGGGGAAAGTGTGGGGGGGCAGGGGGTGTGTTGCTGTGTGTGTGTGTGGGTGTGGTGTCGTGTTGGGTGTGTGATAGTGCATGTGGTTTTTTGTACATACTGTTCATATATATCATACCTAAACAGGATCTTAATATCTTGCATGTGCCATTCATTTATGTCATCTTTACAGATTTGGCTTCTTCTTTTCATGATTTTGCTGTGCCGCTCGCAATCCTGGACCACAACCGTGTCAATTGCACCCAGTGCCACTCATTTTGAACCTTCATCCAGAGCCTCATCACGCAAATTGGTCAAGGAGGCAAACCCACCAAGGAGATTCTGCACTGCTTGCGGTGTCACTTCAGTGGGTTTCAGTGGTGCCTTGTTTGATACTAAATCATCCTACTGACAACATACTAATACCATTGTTCGGGGTGAGCCGGAGTTACAGTGAGATAAACCTGTGTCCCGTCCTGGAGCCTATGGCTTGCACCACCAGGTCGTCTCCTGTCCCACGACAGTCTCCATGGCAACGATGTGTCGTGCACACTTGAACCAGACAGAGTTGGCAAGTCCAAGTTCAAGTTCAGAGTTATCATTGGGTACTGAGACTGCACGACAGGGCTGTACTCTATGACAGTACATCTCGGCGTAAACCAGGCCTGAAAGATACAGACACCGCAGCGTTGGTCAGGAAAATATCAGATTGAGGCAGAAAAATCTGGACAAATACATGGTTCTGATCAGAATCAAAACCCATGACTATCCAGCTGGAGTCCACAACACTAACCATTTGTCACGGTGGCGTTTGACGGTGGCTGGTGTGTATTCCATATATTTAGTTTTATTTGTATACTTTTATTTGATTTTGTAGCACTTGATCTTCTGTTGTAATCATGATACGTAATGGTGATTTTTACATGTATTGTGCATTTCAGGTCTGCATGAAACAAAAAATCTAACAAAGTGATGTTAATTTTTGTTCATTTTTTTTTAGTGACTGTTTGATTCAGGCCTTACACACACACTTACAAAAGTGATCCAAGTCGTTTACCGTCTTAAGTCCTATATGCAGGTATGCCAATCAAGGCCCTTTAGACCATGAAAGAAAAAAATGAATGTTTATTAGGCTAATTGATTCCAAAAAGACGATTGTGAGCTCTACAGTTTTGGTATGCAAGCACTAATCATTTATATCAAAGTCTAAATAATCACCACCGGTATTCAAATAATGAATATACAAATTGACATGCCTTGTGTAAACGTCAAGTCATTTGTATTGAATGAAATACACAAATGTGTTAAAATGAAAGATAAAGCATTTAATCCATAAATACGTAATTAAAGGCAGTGTTAGTCCCCATCAGGTTCTTTTAGAATCAGTGTGGTGAACTGTGACTATGACTGGCTTATTCACATTAGTGTGGTGTTTACTTGAAATAGATATGTTAAGTAACATTCTGACAACCTTTTGTTGGCCAGTTCTATGTTTTAATGTTAATCAGTCTGGTTATGTTGTGACTTCGATGCCATTTTACCATAGTGCTCTTTGTGTGGTGGAATCCACATTTTGCTGAACAAACATAACACTGAGTCCAGCTAGAAACTCTGTTTGTCGAGGAAAATGATTGTGCCATGTCTGTGAATCTGCTGTTGATGATGATAGTGATGGAAGCAGCGTTGGTGATCATGGTGATGATGATCGCAGTGACTGTTGCCAAGATGGAGTGTTGATGTTGAAACAAGTAACAAGGATGAGGGTGATGACATATGGTGATGATGATGATGATAAAGGTGATGAGAACAGTGATGATGATGGATGATGCTAATCAGTAATGATGATGATGATAATAATGAAGCGTGTTATCAGTTCTGCAAGCCCTGCGGGTGTGCTGGTGACAGTGCTGCAAGCTCTTGCCCACAGCTTTGGTTTAAACCCGCTACTAATACACAGGTGAGAACTGTCAATACTATATCCTTTCCTCACCTATTTCGTCCATGCTCAAAGGATTTTTGTACTTGACAGTCGTTTCCATGATTATGGACTGCAGATTATTTGATATTTTTCTGTTCAGTAAGTGAAGAGTGTTTATGATGAAAAAAAAAAAAACCATTGAAAGCACTGCTGTTCAAGTTCATCATTATGAATTTTATATTCAAGTACATTTTATCTACATTTTTTTATTGTTAGAAGATAACTTTAACCATCAGTTTTGTTCTTGGATGAATTGATATCACCTGCAGATATTCAAGATATTTTTTTCTTCATCTGCAGATATTCAAGATTTTTTCTCAACTGAAAAAGTTAAGAACAAGTCTTGAATTGTAAAAATGAAAAAATTTACGTGATGGATGGGTAGGGTTGGGGGAAGAAACAACATAAGATTTCAGTCATAGAATTCCCAAGCATTTTGATATATCATAGCACAGTAGACTGTCAGGGTTAATCTCTTCTTGACTGCCTTTGCCCTGCATCAGCTGTTGTGTCTGTCATTTATTTTTCACTGTCTGCTTCTTACACTATTTTGCTCTTTTTCTTTTTTAAAATAAAAAGAGAAAAGAGATACTGTCATTATGATTTGATTCTGAAAATGAAATGAACACAGTTCCAACGTGTTGTAGCACCACATTTTGGAACAGTGCTTTCTTTGAAGACTGCGATGACAAACACAGGTGAAGATGAATTGAGCGGTATAGTGAAGGGGATGAGGTGGTGGAGGGTCGAGAGAGGGAACTGTATCTGTGGAAGAGCAGAAAAAATGGCAGAAAAAAACAGAGTGAAGGAGTGTGACGTTCAGAGTATTGTCATGGTCAGTTTGCTTTACCAGTTGTTTGTGGATTAATTCATTCACTTCATGTGTTCAACTCTTCCATCCCATCCACAATATTCTTTTCCGCTCTACTTAGTCTTTTAGGTGAGACTAAGCTGATGTTTCAAACGCAGTATGCTTCTAGCAGATTAAAAACAATACAGTAACATGGGTCCCATGCTTGGCCAAATTGATGGGAAAAAATCCATTTTGATATGCACACAGAGATGGACAGACAGACTCTCTCTCTCTCATCACACACACACACACACACACCACACACACACACACACACACAATGCACACACATACAAGCACATATGCAGGCAAGTGCGTGTTTGCACATGCACACACACATGCACACACGCACACATACGTATGCACACACGCACAGCTGCCAACCTTCAGTCGAAAGTTAGGAACCAGAGGGTAAAGGAGGTGGAGAGGAGCTGCAGAGGGGCTTTCAAGAAGAGGCACTTCTGACTGCCCAGTGTTTCAGGAGACAAATTGGGTGTTTAAAAATTATAATTCACTCTCCATACATACAGATTGACAACATCCACACGACATCATTTGGGGTTTAGTCAGTAGTACTTTACCACCCCTGTTAGAAAATGACCCCTCAAACCCCACATCTTAAAACATTATGAAATTCTGGATTTTTTTTCAAAATTGGAAATATTTTGGGAATTATTTCAAAACAGTAGACACTCCAGACAAAATCAGGAGGGGTTGGCAGCAATGCACATGTGGGAGAAACGAAGATCAGGATGTGTCACATTTTAATGATATATTTGAATAAAAAAAAAAAAAACAAATAAAAATCACACTTCCAAGCACACACACACTGAGACAAGCTTTTAAAAATTTCCTTTAAAGCTAACATATAAAACTATCATATGCAAACAAACTCTTCTCTTCCACAGTATAAGAAGTGAGGTAACTGAGCACAGGGTGGGTATACATTCACCCACCTTCACTGGAGATAAACAGCACTTGTTCAGTAGACAACCCAGCATTAACACGCCCAGTGGCTTGTTTTCTGGATTAGAGGTGCACATTTGGCATGGTGAGCTTGATTCCCATGATTCCAGTGCCAAGGTGTCCCAATACAGAACAGTGGTGTTCTGTTGGATGGGGGTGGGGGGTAGGGGGTGGGGGTGGGGTGGGGTAGAAGAGTGAGGTGCTAAGGGACAAGGGAGGAGGGAGGGAGGTGACTGTGGGATGTAGGACACTTTTTCTTAGGGGGGAGAGGGTTTTTTTTTTTTTACATGGCCTTTATGCCCCAGCTCCTTTTGTGGAAAAGAGCACTTCAGGGCCTTTCATTACTATTGATTCTATTTTTTGTTTGTTCACTTTTTTAATTATCATTACTAGCACTACTAATAGTAGTAGCAGTAGTAGTATTACTACTACTACTGCTACTACTACTCCTGCTGCTGCTACTACTGCTGCTGCTACTACTGCTACTACTACTACTACTGCTACTACTACTACTACTACTACTACTACTACTACTACTACTACTATATGCAATGTTGTTGTTATTATAGTTGTTGTAGTTTATTATTATTATCATTATAATTATTATTGGTGGTGGTGATGGTGGTGTTATTGCTGTTATTATTTTTGTTAGTCTTCTTCTTCTTTTCTTTCTTCTTCTTCTTCTTTGTTTGTTGTAATGTATGAGTTCTTTAGGCTTTGTTAAGACTTATTGTTGATATCTATCTCGTGATGCGTCAGCTGTGCGGGCTGTGTATAGACTTATTACTGATGTCTGTGTTGTGATGGTAGACCTCAGAATGGTGTGTATAAACCTGTGATTAGCATTTGTGTTATGATATGGCAGTTCTGGATACTGTGTATAGTCTTACTTTTATTATCTGTGTTTTGGATGCTGTGCTCAGACTTATTATTAATAGCTGTGTTGTGAATTGCAGCACGAAGAGATCTGGGTGGTGTGAGGTATCAGATACAAAGTACACCTTAGCTAGGGCTGGGGGCCAAGTCCCCACGGGACTGGAACAACAGTCTGATGGCAGTATCTGGTTACTGACTGGGGTAGGGCAGGGAGGTGATTTCCCAGCTTGTGGCTGGCCCACCTGCAATTATTTTCTCTCTGGTGTGGTTCCTGGCCACCACTGGTTTCCGTCCCAGTCTGAGGGGGTCCCGCCACGGGAAGAGTGGAGGCTTTTGAGTGGGATTGTGATTTCCTGACTTTGGTCCATTTGTAAGAAAATGGGCAGCATGGGGGAAAATCTGTGGGGCGTGGTGTGGCATGTAAGGGCGTGAGGCAAGGTGTTCAGCAGTGCTTGGGGGAGTACAGCGATCGATCATGATGAACATGTTTCAGAGGCTGTGCTGCTCTGTCCTGGCTTTGCTTCTTTGCCTGCCAGGTAAGTTAACATTTGAGCTGATGAAAACCTTGATTGTTTTATGTTGTGTTTTTGTCCGTATTATTCTCAGTTCCTGTTGAGCATTGTAGAGGACTTCAGAATTTACCATTGTGTAGTATTGCATGCTGTTGTCTGGGGGCTCATATATGGAAACTTAAGTGAATCTGTGTACTTAATTGGTGAGATTTTCTTGCTTGTGTTTGTGTGTGTGTATGATTGTGTGTGTGTGTGTGCGCGCGCGCGCGGCGCGCGCGCGCGTGTGTGTGTGTGTGTGTGTGTGTGTGTGTGTGTGTGTGAATGGAATGCATGATTATTTTTGTATGTGTTGGGTTTGGGTGAACCCACCATGATTTTCTCTTGACTACCAGATGTGACTAGTTTGGTTAGTGTGAAATGAATTGTAAATATGCAGTCGTGGTGGTAGTGTTTTTGTGTGTGTGTGTGTGTGTGTGTGTGTGTGTGTGTGTGGGGGGGGGGGGGGGGGGGGGGTGAGGAGGGAAGAGAATAATACAGAGAAACACTTGTGGACTTTTAGTTGACACTTCTTTTTAGAATGTCATCTTCTGTTGAGGTTTAGGAGACATGAACATTGCCACGTTATGTTGTGCTGGTTAATGGAAAATTTATCTTCTAGTTGGTCATTTAATTTTGAACTGCTTTCTGTTTGTACATTAAAAGTCTCTTTATTCACGTGTGTGTGTGTGTGTATGTGTGTGTGTGTGTGTGTGTGTGTGTGTGTGTGTGTGTGTGTGTGTGTGTGTGACAAGAGCGAGAAAGTGATGTGTAGATTTGCCTTAGCCAACTTAATAGTTGAGTTCCTACTAAAGAAAAGAGGAATGTACTCAGTTCAGCAGACTTTATTTTCATAAGTATGCCTCACATTTCACTGATCTTATTTCCTTTCCTTTTTTTTTGGACTCTTTCAGAGGGTGACATCTTCACCCATATCTGGTGGTTGGTTGGTTTGTCTGTCTGTCAGCAAGAACAGGCAAAACTTGGGGAAGTCGTTTTCAGAACACTGTGTGGAAAACATGGAATGTGGCCCAGGATGAACTCATTCAGGTTGATGCAAGTTCACACAGAGTGCCAAGTGATACATTTTTGGCCTTGCATGCTATGATTCTGCTGACAGGGCTATGCTGCTATATTTTGTGATGAAACTGCTGTGTCAACAACCGAGTCAGTGTAGATCTTTAGACCATGGACTTATTTTGTTGAAGAAATGGACAGTTCGTAAGGAGAAAGGCAGAAGAAAACTGGCTAAAGACTATTGCAGTGTGAACTGGTTTCTTCACCAGCCATTTGAAGTTTGTGTAGGTCAGGTTTGAAATCATGTGATAACTAACAAGATTTCCATGTTCTTCATCTTTCGTCGTGCCATGTGCAAGAGAAAAGTGCAACTGAAATTGCTATTGAGTCTGACTTGTGGCATGGCATACACGTGCTGCCCCTAGATTTGGAATAATACACCTGAAATGTGCAGAGGAACACTCTGTGCCTTGAGGCCTAGGCAGCTCTGTTCATGGGGCAGGTCTGGATCACAGGATGTTTCCAGGATCCGGTCAGCAAGACTACACAGAACTGCAGAACCAAATTGAATGGAACTTGGTGGGAAGATGAAGGCATTAAATGATGGAGTGGATCGCCATGGTACAAATCCGTGATCTGTTATAGCTGGGTGGAGATATGCACTTCCTGCACACTCATCTACTTTCATTCTGTTGTTTTCTGTTTGTAGCTAGCAGACTGTGAGCTGTGACAGCCTTGGTTGTTGTGTTTCGTTAGTCAACTGTTTTAATTGGAACACATTTTCAGCCTTCAGTCTTGTACTGCAGCTTGCTGGATTTTAAATGTCACAATCCAAGTTCCTCCATTTTTTTTCTATACCTTATATTCATTCACCCTCACACTCTTGTTGTCTCTCTCTGTCTCTGTTTCACCCCATGACAATCATTTGCAAAATCCTCTGTAAGCCATACCTTAAATACACTGTCTGAACATGTGACGTACTCCATTCAAGTGCTCACCCTACTCCCACTCTTTCTCTTACCTCCCCCTCCCCTTTCCCTTCCCACCACCCTCCTCTGTCTCTCTCTCTCTGTTTTTGTTCCTTCTGTTGGACTATCCAATATGTCATTATTACATTTGTGAATACTCTGCTTGATTGTGTTAGAATTGTGTGTATGGTGTGGTTATGTTGATTTGTCATTGTGAATGATATGTATTATTATTATTTATGCATGACAAGAACAGATTTTAAGACTGGGCCTTGTCCTGAAATCGTCATCCTTTAGTATTAAAGATCAATTAATCAATCATCAGTCAATCAATCAATCAGTCAATCGATCAGTCAGTCAATATCTTTCTCTTTTTCTTTCAAACTCTCTGTCTGTCTGTCTGTCTGCCTCTCTCTCTCTGTCTCTGTCACTCGCTCTCTGAGTACTTCAGAAGGGGTTTTGCATTTAGCGAGAAAAAAGTGATAAGTACAGTCCTTTTATGATGATATTGTTTATTGTGGTTTTATCTCTCTCTCTCTCTCTCTCTCTCTCTCTCTCTCTCTCTCTCTCTCTCTCTCTCTCTCTCTCTCTCTCTCTCTCTCTTCTGTCAGCAGTAACTGGAATATTCTTCAGTGTGAATCTAATGAAATGATTTATTTTGTCTGTTCAGGGGCACATTGGTAAGTACTCTATTTTGTTTATTTGTTTTGTACTTATTTAAAGTTGTTAGTATGTTTATGTATTTGTGTATTTGTTTATGTTTATATATTCTTTTGTGCTTGTCTTATCATATACACTCACAGGAGACATCTATATTATCCTCATTCTCAGAGACAGTGATACAAATCGAATTCTGCGACCTTTCATGCTTTGCTCTTATGTGATCCTTGAACTGCACTCGGCACTCTGGTGACCTCAGCTTTGATTCTCCTTCCACATCCCATGCCCTAGTTCATGCCAGTCTTCAACATCAGCGAGTTCACGGGGGACTGTTGTAGGATGGACGTGGTCTTTGGTCATCAGAGAGGGGATGTTGAAACACACTGCCTTCACAACTCAGTCACTTTCATTTTCAGTAAGAGGTAGTTGTTGGTGGTGTTTAGCTGATGCCAACAGCTCAGGCTGGGTAGGAAGTGCTAGGATAGTGACAGGATAGTCTATTTTTGTGGCTGTATCGTGTATGGTGAAAGCGGCAGTGAGAAGTATGAAAATAATGTCATGGAGAGGAAGTTGAAAATGAGATGGAGTAGAAACAACAGTATTGAAAAAGAGAGGAGAAAAAAAAAATCTTTCCTTGTAATTATGTACCTCTGAACAAAACTCTGTTGTCTCTGTCCTTCTGGGATGATGGATTATCTTTATTACTATCTTGATCTGTCTGTCTTGCTGTGCACCTGCTTGTCGATATGGCAACTGTGTGCCTCTGTCCCATTCTGACTGGGTGTGTGGGTTTTTGTCAGTCTTCAGACTCAGTCTCTCTTATTCTGTCATTCTCTCTCTATTTCTCTGTCTCTGTCTGTCTGTCTGTCTGTCTGTCTGTCTGTCTCTCTCTCTCTCTCACACACACACACACACACACACACACACACACACACACACACACACACACACACACACACACACACACACACACACACACATACATTCACACTCAGACCTATTCATATGGCCCTATATGTGTATCATGTCTTTGTGCTCTTTTGTCCCCTCTTTCTTCTCATCTCCTTATCTGCATTCACTTCATATGCATGATTGAGTTTAGCTATGATTGAGTTTATGCAATGATTTGATTTTCTGAGTTTCAGGCTTTTCATCTAACTCTGTGTCGTGTGTCTTTCTCTGTCTCTTTCTATCTCTCTATCTCTGTCTCACTTTCTCTCTAACTCTTTCCCTCTTTCTTGTCTCTGTCTCTGCTCTGTCTGTCAATCCCTGTCAGTCTTGCTATCTTTGTCTCACTGTCTGTCTCTCTCTCACTCTAACTCTCTCTTTCTTTCTCTCTTGTTCCCTCCCTCCCCCTTCCCTCTGCCAATCAGATACACTCTCCCACACACAATCTCCCACAGTAATCTCTCCCTCTCCCTTAGAATTGATGAGGTTTAAATCAGGAAACACATTGGCTATTATCTGGCCTCCACTGTGTGCTGCTCAGACTGTCCCATCACTCTAATTCCCCAGGCCTAGGGGAGTTGGACATATTCCTAAACAACAGCATTTGTATTCTCTGCGAGGAGACATAGAATCGAGTGATTGGTGTAAATTGGTATAATTGAGTTTTCTCTCTGAACTGGGGGCCAGGAAAAAAGCTTGGCCGTGAATAAGGGTTTTTTTGGAATGAAGTCCTGGATATTGCACCACGTTCCTCTCCCCAGCCCACCCTCCTCTGGTGCAGTCTGGCTGTTTGTCTTCCTCCTTTTCTTATTTCCTCAGTCCTGGTCTTTCTGTGTCTATGTGTGTGTGTGTGTGTGTGTGTTTACCAGTTCCCATCTTTATGCTAGTTCAGGAAGGACACATGTTCATGTGCATGCACTGTCTTGCTCTCTCACTCTTGCTCTCTCTCTCTGTCTTCCATGTGCGCATACATGCACACACACACACACACACACACACACACACACACCCACACACACACGCTCATAGATACAAAGCACACACACACACACAGAGAACTGACAATAAAACCTAGCCCTCATAAAAAATGTATGACATGAAATTCAGACAGTTTGTGTCTAAGAGGGACTGTGCAGGAAAGGGTCCTCCCCTGTGGATGCTCTGTGTTTTATAGATCTGTCATTGTGGAGGTCACCATGTCTTTCATCAACTGGGAGGTTTTTGTTCTGGAGCCAAGTCCAGTGCTTTAAACCTGTGACTTTTTAAAGTATATATATACACATGATATGACAATTTGCACAGTAATTATGATGACAATATTTCAAAAGACTGACTTTATTCCTTTGGCATGTTTGTGTGAATGTCTTACAAACCCGTACAGTTTCATGAAGATGAGGCTGTATTCAAGCTTGCCTATGCACCTAATAGGGAAGATGGTTATAGTATGAAAGATTACAGTGTTGCAGATGATGATGTCAAGGAATTTTGGTTACATGAAACAGTTGTGAGTTGCAGAATCTTGTTCAGCTTATTAGGATTTGCTCTATGATTCCTTTTGTTCAGTTGCCTAGAATGGTTACTGCTGTTTACACAGTGGTGATGGTAAGAGTGATCTTTATATGGAATAGAGAAGTAGAATCTGTTTCATTGAGATAGATACATACATACATACATACAAACAGACAGACAGACAGACAGATTGCAGTGTGCTGAATGCCACAGTTGCAGTGGCTGAGAAGGTGATGCTGATTTTGAGGATGTATGTCTGACGGTGTCATGAACACAGAGAAAGAGAGTGATGAAAAGTGATACACAAAGAACAGTCTCCATCAGGGTCTGTTGCAGTGATCATTATCAACTGCACATCCCTCTCAGTCTTTGGTTGTATATATTGCTTATTGTCGCCACCATTTCACAGTCTCACCTCTGTCAACTCCATCTCACAGTCTGTTGTCATCATTCTCACCACTGTCAACTCCATCTCACAATCTGTTGTCATCATTCTCACCACTGTCACCTCCATCTCACAATCTGTTTGTCATTGTGCTCACCACTGTCAACTCCATCTCACAATCTGTTGTCATCATTCTCACCACTGTCAACTCCATCTCACAATCTGTTGTCATTGTGCTCACCACTGTCAACTCCATGATACAATCTGTTGTCAACATGCTCACCACTGTCAACTCCATCTCACAGCTTGTTGTCAACATGCTCACCACTGTCACCTCCATCCCACAATCTGTTGTCAACATGCTCACCACTGTCACCTCCATCCCACAATCTGTTGTCAACATGCTCACCACTGTCACCTCCATCTCACCGTCTGTTGTCATCATTCTCACCACTGTCACCTCCATCTCACAGTGTTTGTCATTGTGCTCACCACTGTCAACTCCATGATACAATCTGTTGTCAACATGCTCACCACTGTCACCTCCATCCCACAATCTGTTGTCAACATGCTCACCACTGTCACCTCCATCCCACAATCTGTTGCCAGCATGCTCACCTACTCTGTCAACTCCATCTCACAGTGTTGTCATTCTTCTCACCATTGTCAACTCACATCTCACAGTCTGTTTTTCATCATGCTCACCACTGTCACCTCCATCTCACCGTCTGTTGTCATCTTTCTCACCACTGTCAGCTCCATCTCACAGTCTGTTGTCATCATTCTCACCACTGTCACCTCCATCTTATAGTCTGTTGTCATCATTCTCACCACTGTCACCTCAATCTTATAGTCTGTTGTCATTCTCACCACTGTCACCTCAATCTCACAGTCTGTTGTCATCATCAAGTGTCATCTCAATCTCACAGTCTGTTGTCATCATTCTCACCACTGTCACCTCATCTCACAGTCTGTTTTTAATTATCTACAGCTTTCAACCATCATTTTCTGTCATCATTTTCACTGATTGTCAACTGCATCTCATCCTTTTCTGTCAGTCCATGGAGTGAAAAGGCAAAAAAAAATGATTTGATATAGTGCTTTGTCACAAAAAAAAAAAAAAAAAGGGCCAGTATGCATCCCCCAATGGGCCCTCAGCTTCATCTTAAATTGTCCAGAAGGAGAATACATGTGTGCAGAGAAGAACAGATGGGGTTCTGTCATTTTGGGAGGACTCAAAGCCTTGCTAATTCTGGCTGCCAAGTGTATAGTGTCAAGTTCAACCCATGCATGAATGAACCATTTTAGCACAACTGAGGAAACACTGGACTTACATGGGGTATGGAGGGGGGGTGGGGGTGGTGGTGGTGGTGATCTTACCTAAATCCATCCAGTGGATGGAGGGGCCACTTTCTGAAGAAATTGGAAACAGAAGTTGTGGGGGGGAGAGGGAGGGGCTGGGTTTTTGTTTGTGTAATTAATGTATTTTTGAAGAGGAGTACCCCTTAAAATGGAATAAACAGGGATCAAGAGAAAGTCATATGTGTAAAATCAGGCCAAGCAGTGAACATTGAGAGTTTGAACCCAAGAGAAAGATAGTGTGCAAACTATTTAAAACAGGATCTGCAAAAAGCAATGTGCTGCTTAATTTCCTTTTGAAAAGCTGGTTCTGAAGTGTTCTTGTAGAATTTTTGTAACTGCAAAGTCAAAGTGAGGTGTCAATATTTATTAACGGGAAATATGACTCACTTGATAAGAGGCTGAGGTCTTAAGTGCCTGCAACAACAGATGATATATTTTCCAAAGTAATGTCGAGAAACCTGTGTGAGAAGCATATGGCAATAGTGTTGTAGTTCCACAGGGTCCCCAGATTCAGAGATCTACTACACCAGAATACTTTTATTCCCAGTTGGAGTCTTTTGATTTTTGTCAGCAACACTTTACACATTGTTCCTGTGTGTTTGATACACTTACAAGTTTTACACTGATAATGATTATGCTAGTATGAGTGGTGATGTTGACTGTGCTGTTCATCAGCAGAATGATGATGATGATGGTGATATGAGTGATGATCATAGTAATTTGTTTAATCGGTGAGGAGAGCTGTGATGATGAGGGTGGTGGTGGTGATGATGATGGCAGTGTGTGGCTTCAGTTTAACAGTCAAGCAGAAGAAGATCTGTACAGTGTGATTGGGGTCATCGGCTCCATCTATTCATCCTGTTCCTGGTAATGGTCATCTGCTGTGCCAAGGAGAAATACCGTCGCATGAAGAAAAAGAAGAAGAAGCAAACCGCATGAATGCACGTGTCAGTAGCCCCTCTCTGTCTGCATAACTTGTTAATTAGCGCTCCCTCTGTCTCTCTGTTTGTCTGTCTTTTCCCTCCCTCTCTTTCTGTCTCTACTTCTCACCCCCTCCTCCTCCTCCCCAACTCTTTGGTTTATTTCTGCCATTTTTCTTCTAGCATCAGGTGACCAAGCAAAGAGAGGAACTGTGTCAGGAAGTGTACTGTGCCTGTTTTCAGGTTACACATCAGTTGGAATCATTGAAAGCTTGAATATTGTATGTCACTATTTAGGCGGGCAAAGAAAAGATTTCAGGTTTGATTTGAAAGACACAACACAGAAAATGAAGCATGTGGAAATTGGATGACAGGGCTTGTGTGGATCAAAAGGAGTACTGACAGGCAGAGTTAGGGAAAAGACAACTGTCAGTTGACGAAAATAAAGTTTGAATTTTGACACAGAGATCAAGATGAAATAGAGAAATATGGAACGTTACACACGATTTTCCACTTAACATTAGTTGAAAGAAAATCCTTTGGCACAAGGCCAAAGGAATGTTATGCTGCTCAGCTGAAACATAGGTTTTTTTTTTTGTTGTTTTTTTTATAATTTTTTTATAGTGTTTTCTCGCACATTTATGTTGAAAGCTGAAAATCTTCTCTGGTAACAATACCAGTTAGAGCAAAAAACTTACAGCAGTAACAAAATCATACTTTTATGAATGATTATTCAGGTGTAGGTTGTTCATTAGTGTTTTGTATTTACTTCAGCTTCCTATTACATGCCTTTGAGCAAAAGACACTTTCTGACTCCGGGTTATTCATTTTTCTGTGTTGTTCTGGCTCAGAGTCTAATGAAATTTACCTGAGGGAAATTTCAGCCAGCTACTGCTGGTCTTCATCAGCCCAGACTGACTGGTAGTTGTGGGGTGTTGGTGGTCCTCTGAGTTGCCATCTCGGTGGAGTGATTGGTGTTCAGCACACACTTGTAAATGACCTGCCCCCCCTTTACAAGTGTGTGTCTGAACACCAATCACTCCACCAGAGATGGCAACTCAGAGGACACCAACACCCACCACAACTACCAGTCAGTCTGGGCTGATGAAGACCAGCAGTAGCTGGCCGAAAATTTCCCTCGGGTAAATTTCATTAGACTCTGAGTCAGAAACACACAGAAACATATCACATGCCTGCAGCGCAAAATTCAGTTTTCCTCAATGGATATTTGTAGACATGCAACAAAATTTCATTTGCATAATTCTCATATATCATCTGTTCCAAAGTTTTCATTGATACCACATAACAATAATTCAGTGGTTGGAGTGGAAACGCTAACCTCAAATTCTTCCCCAAAAGAACATAATATTGGTGGTCCCAAGAATGATTAATGATTGAAATCGTGGGCATGTGATGATTATTGTGAACAACACAGCTTAATACATGCACCTTATGCAGACATTACTTCATGCCTCAGGCTTCTCAAATTATGCCAAAGGTGCAAGTCAGAGAATTTAATGTTTAGATTGAAGTGAATTAGTGAAATTCTTAGGCAGAAATGAAGTAGTTTATAAGCTGGATGTATGATAGTTTGCTGGCTGGAAATAGAAGAGCTTAGTGTTTAAGTTGGATTCAATTCAAAATGTCACCAGAGGTATAGATTAGAGGAGGGAAGGGGAGGGAATTATTGTCTCCTTTTTTTGCAAGAGAGTTCCATTGCATATATGAAACGTATTCATCACTTCCTGTCAGGGTTGGCTCTCTGTCTGTTTCCCAATCATGGACTGGCTCTCTGTTGTTTCCTGTTCATGGATTGGCTGCCTGTCTGCTTCCTGTTCATGGATGGCTGGCTGTCTGCTTCCCTGTTCATGGATTGGCTGTCTGTCTTCTTCTTGTTCGGGATTGGCTCTCTGTCTGTTTCCTGTTCATAGATTGGCTCTCTGTCAGTTTTCAGTTTATGGATTGGCTGGCTGGCTGTTTCTGTCCATTGATTGGTTCTCTGTTTCCTGTTCACGGATTGGCTGTCTGTCTTCTTCTTGTTCGGGATTGCTCTCTGTCTGTTACCTGTACATAGATTGGCTCTCTGTCTGTTTCTGTTTTTGGATTGGTTGGCTGTCTGTTTCTATCTATAGATGGGGTCTCTGTCTGCTTCCTGTTTCATGGATTGGCTCTCTGTCTGCTTCCTGTTCATGCATTGGCTTTCTGTCTGCTTCCTGTTGCATGGACTGGCTCCGTGTTGCTTTCTGCTGATGGGTTGGCTCTCTGTCTGCTTTCTGTTCATGGATTGGCTGTCTGCTCCTGTTTCATGGATTGGCTGTCTGCTCCCTATTCATGGATTGGCTGTCCTACTTCCTGTTAATGGATTGGCGGTCTGCTTCCTGTCCATGGATTGGCTCTCTCTCGCTTCCTGTTCATGGATTGGCTGCTTGTCTACTTCCTGTTCATGTATTGGCTGTCTGTCTGCTTCCTGTTCATGGATTGGCTGTCTGCTTCCTGTTCATGCTTGGCTTTCAGTCTGCTTCATGTTCATGGATGGCTCTCTGTTTGCTTCCTGTTCATGGATTGGTTATCTGTCTATTTCCTGTTAGTGGATTGCCTCTCTGCTTCCTGTTCATGTATTGGCCTCTGCTTCCTGTTCATGGATTGGCTCTCTGTTTGCTTCCTGCTCATGGATTGGTTATCTTTTTCCTGTTTTGGGATTGCCTCTCTGTTCCTATTCTGGATTGGCTCTCTGTCTGCGTTTCCTGTTCATGGATTGGCTCTCTGTCGGCTTCCTGTTCATGAATTGCTCTCTGTTTTTGATTCCTATCGTGGATTGGCTCTCTTTCTGCTTCCTGTTCATGGATTGCTGTCAGGTCTGCCTCCTGTTCATGGATTGGCTGTCTGCTTTCTGTTCATGGATTGGCTCTCGTTTGATTCCTGTTCGTGGATTGCTCTTGGTCTGTTGCTTCCGGTTCATGGATTGGCTGTCAGTCTGTCTTCCTGTTCATGGATGGGCTGTCTGCTTTCTGTTCATGGATTAGTTCTCTGCTTCCTGTTCATAGATTAGCTCTCTGTCTGCTTCCTTGTTCATGGAGGTGCTTCTCTTTCTGCTTCCTGTTCAGGATTGGCGTGTCAGTCTGCTTCCTGTCA
>JADBJO010019673.1:0-32812 GCA_016801955.1 Conus betulinus | reverse complement strand
CAAATAAAGCAGGTAGAAACCATGTTGCCAAGACCGTGAGCACGGAATCTATAAAAAGAGAGGGGCCGGAAGTGGTGTGAATGGGTGTTGGTGATGAATGTGGGTTACATTGGTTTAGATATTGGGACCATGGTGCAGTGAACAAGATGGTGACCAACATTGATGAGATGATGTTGGGGTTCCACTGAGGGAAGAGTGAAATGATAGAAGAACTGGACGTGTGGCATGGAAACAATAGCATTATAATCTGTCTGTGAAGAGATGAGGTAATGAATGGGTGAGTGTGACGTAGGGTCCAGGTTGTGATGCAATTAACTGTGATGGAGGGACGGTTGAAGATGACTAGGATGATGGAAGGGATGATGCTGGAGACAATTGGTATGGGGACGTGGCATGACGGTACAGTTATTTAAATTAATGAAGTGCTGGTGTACTGGATGGATGGTGTTGATAGGGGTGTGAAGTAAAGTAAAAGGCAAATTCTCGCATTGACAGGGAATGTTATAATTATCAGTGGTTTGATAAACGAAAGATGAGTGGTACACGAGTGTTGTATTCTGTGTACTGATGGGTGCGACAACAGATGAGTGATGGGGTGGATGATGATCATGGTGACGTTTTCGATGAGAAGACAACATTGGTGATAAATTAATATTGGACAGTCCGACATCGGGTCAAACCGGAGATGAGGGCATGTCCTAGAAGTAGTGATGTTCGGAAAGGAGACTTTTGCACTTGCCTATCGTCGATATGTTACATAAGCTGTGTGCTCCTTTGAATGTTGTGATAATGAAGTAATATGGAAAGCATGGCAAAATCGTTGGTCGAATGGTAAACTCGACAAAGGTGTTAGTACTCGAGGGATTTCATTTACCTACAACGGTTATTACCTTCCCTACCAACAGAATCATATAAAGGTATGCATTTTAAGTACAGGAACTTAATCTTACCATGGAATCAAGCGAAGACAAATGCGTTATTCTGTTTGTACCCGGTTTCTAAGGATTGTACTGTACATGCGACCTGATCATAGAGAGTGCGAGAAGTGATCCAAGATGGTAGAGAACGACGATACTGATGTAATAGTCTGTAAAAAATAAGCTGTGGAACAGAACAGGGCCTTATGACAAAATGTAGAGCATATCTATAGAATTGTACTTTCTTGTGTAGGCGCACTGGGATTGAGGGATGGAGGTGATGGAGGAAATAGATTATGCTTCGGCAATAAAAGGTATGCAGTACTGCAGGATAAGATCATTTCCAAAAAGGATAAAGGATAGCTCCCGACAATCATTGACAGACATGGGGAAATAGGTGGCGGCTGGGATAGCACGAAGGGCGGGTCAGGAAAATCAAGAGGCAACTAGGGCAGTAGGACGCGCATGTTGTGACGTTATCACTGTCGGTTCCATCGCTAGTACACACAGATAGTGTGATGTAGTGATTACCTGTGAGGCGGAGTAGAAAAGGGTCGCAATCAGGCCAGCACAGCGCGCAAGCACACGAGGGAAGGCAAACAGCAACACGACACCGTATAGCTACGGCGGGCCAGGTAAATAGAAACGAGGTGAAAAAAACAGGGCGATGTCGAGGAAGCACACAAAGACGGAGCAAATCATCACACAAGGGCATATCGCGGACAAGCACAAGGAGCTGAACGCAGGGGAAGGAAAAGAGATCAGTGCAACACCGGAACAGGGATAAATAGACACATGACGCGCTCGTACGCACACACACCATCGACGTCACACCGAACAGCACAGGCTCTCCAGATGCACATTTGCTTCTCTGTTCTGTTCATATTAGCAGGCATTAGAACACATCTCAGTCTTGCTTAGAACTGCAATTCATTGTGTGTGTGGACTGTACACTCTGCGGCAATATTGGCGATAGTGGAAAGTTTGGCACTGGTACATAGTGTGAACAGGGCATCATCACACAATAGATCTCCTGGAGTAAACGCAACCATCAACTGACTACTTATACCTATGTCTATAGTCCCATGTCAAGTACCCAGTTTAACCCTGCTGGCACTGGGCAGGTTCAAGGATGTAACTACTTTGTGGTGACATTGGATATCATAGATATATATTGTACTGCTCTAGCTGTGTGTGTGGCTAGGCGTCTTTTTTTTAACAAATATTTCTTCTGTGGTTATACAGTGTAACGCTGGGCTGGATTTTTTATTACACATACAACCCGCTTTTTGGGTTTGTATAATGATGATTGTTTATTTTTTTGTGTGTGTGTTTTTCTCTTTCTTTTCTTTTCTTCCTTCCAGAGAGGATAGTTGTTTCAAATTTTAAAAACAAAGAGTATCGAACAAGCTTCGTGTATATTTCAAGGACAGGCATATTCATTTATGGAATGAGATGGGGGTTTATATGGAAAGGATGTGTGTTTGGTGGGGGGTGGTATGTTATTTGAATAAATACCATGGTGCCTAAAACTAAATATCTCAATTGAAACAAAAAAGAAGAAAAAATGTAAATAAGGTGGATTTTATTATGTTCAGATCTAAATAGAATTGGGATAGTTATTATGCGCTCTTAAAAGCTAGTTACTTATTATATAGAAATTATTCATTTACTGTCCGTTTTCCATTTTTCCTTTTTTCTCGGCAACCTTTTACCAGTTTCTTTTTTCCTTTTTCTTTTAGCAATTCTTTCTTCGTTTGCAGTTAGTCTTAATCTTTTTTTTTTTTTCAGGTTAGAAGAGTGATCATGTGAATGTCTGTTTATCATTGTTATTTGCTTATAGTAATCGCTCCTGCTCTTTAGATTCTTCTTAAGTTTTTTCACCCGATGAGTGTTGGGGAGGCAAATCAAAGGTAAGCATATCATCGTTTTTGGGGTGTGTGTGGCTTTGAAGGCTTGAAAATTGTTTGCGCCAGTAGAATGTGGAATATTGATGGTGAGTAGGTAACTTTGGACGCTTCTCTTGCTGCTTGCTGCTTATGGGATCTGGACTGATGGTAGGTTTTTTTTCACCAATTTGTAGTTTTTTTGTTGTTTTTCTTTTCTTTCTGTTGAATCTTAAAAAGTTTTTGTCGAGTAAGTGTCAGTGTCCTCTTTTGTTTCTTTTCCCCTCTGTCCCTCTCACCATGTTTCAGTATTTTTTCTTTTGGTCCCACCCATTCTTTAATTCTTTTTCATTTTTTCACTTGTTTTCTTTTTTCTTCCTTTTTAAATCTGTGGGTGCAAGGGAGGGACTGTGTTTTGTTTGGGCTTGTTGTGTGTGATTGCAGTGTGTTGGTTGAACCAAGAAGGTACTCTGTGTGTCACCTGTTGTGTTTTAAAAGTATTTTTCTTAACAGAATATGTGGGGGGCTTAGAGATAGCTAATAGTATAAGTTCTCTTCACAAGCTGACAGTGCTTCGCTGACTCTGTTGCGGAATAAAAATTTCAATATTTAGAGAAAAAATTAATAAGTCCGCACTCTTTGGGTGAAAAACAATCCTGATTTTTTCTTTTTTTTTTTAACTTTTTTGTAACAATATAAACTTGGGATTTGGTGTTGTATTTTCTGGAATGGATGAAGAAATGTGGCTGAACATAGCCAAATATTGATTAGTGAACTCCATATAATAGGAAATAATCACTTCCTTGCTGTTCTCTGGGCCCTCACCCCCCTACACATGGATCATGTAATAGAATTGGGAATGATAATATCTTCTCTCTGCTTTGCACCTCGCACCTTATGTGATGACTCTGTAAGGTTGAAACAGCTGTGGTTTCCATGCTGTTCGCTAAAACTAAAACAAACAGTTCCATTAGGCAGATAATCATTTTGACGCTTGTCAGCATTGAGAGTCACCAAAATATTTGACTTAGTACACAACTCTGCTTAAAGAATATTTAGTGTTCCACTTTCACAAAGGACAATTTGCCAGCCTTATAGAAGTGTGTTTTGAGTGGAATTTGGAACATGTTGAACGTTCCACGTCTTAGTGTTAGAACAGGACAATTTTCATTTAACTTAAACTGGATGTATAGAGGTTAAATTTCAGAGATTAAGGTTAAATTCCAATAACCAAAACAAGGTATGCTGAGAACTCCTCTTTTGTGTAGGACCATAATCTTAATTATGGAAGTGAAAAAGAGATTGTAAGTGATTTCGGGTAAATCTCAAGACATTGCTATCTAAGACTTTTATGACGAGTTATTTAAAACAAAATTAAATGAATGTCTTTATTGATCTTGTACCTAGTGGGTGAGACCAATTTAAGAACCGAAGAATGAAAGAAGTGTATTAAGACATAATCCAATTCTGAATATTTGGGTAACGTGGCTATCTATTTCTTGTGTCTTCCTTGTTTTGAACTTGAGAAAGAGAGACGCTTACGCCACGAAGCGTATTTTGCAAAATTTTTATTAGAGTCGGTAGATTTTCATTTGTAGTACTTTTTTATCTAAGCGGTGTAGCAAACATAATTTATACCACACCTGATGAAGATACTTTTTAAAGTTTTTTTTTTTTTTTGTACCACCCTAAGGTGCGAGTTTTTTCTTTTAACGAATTTGTGGTGGAGAGTGTTGTGTGTGGTTTTTTTGGATTTTATTTTCCTAAGGATTTGACAAATCACCTTAATTGAGAAAATAGTATGGACCGAGAACGGAGAAGCGAAAAATTCGTGTGTTTTTGTGTTGGGCGTGGGCTGGGTTTTTTTTGTGGCCATTTACAAAGTGTGAAGAAGGAAATATAATGTGTTTTTTTTAATCATGCGGCCTGCTTTTGTGATAAAAGCAAAAATTGATACAGTGCAAATGCAAACTTTTTTTTTTTTTTTTTTTGCGATGATATGTCTCCTACATGTTACTTTAGCAAGAGTTTGTGTCCCTAGGCTGTAAACCTGCATTGAAAATTCGTGGCACCCATTAATCTACGTGAAAACTTTGTGTCAAATACATATTTTTGTATCTATTTTGTTTCCATTTATACCTGGGATTTCAATTGCCTGCTGCTTGACTGATACAGATTCATTCTCACTTGTTTCTTTTCTATTCATTCCCCCAGGTGACAATACCAGATGTCACAAAGAACCGTTATATCATCCATAACTGAATTATTGATTTGAAGTTGAAGTAGGCCCTCTGAGGTCATACAGCATTCTGTTTAATAATCAATGCGACCCCCGGCTCAGGATAAAATAAACAAAAGGATCTGTGTTATTTCCTGTTCACGCCGAACCCTCAAATGAAACTATTTGGGAGCCCCAATAGTCACTATCGGCCCTCAACAGCTCAAAGGTGTTTGAAGGCCGATAATGTGTGAAGTTTTTTTGGTTCTGTCAACATCAATTCCATAAAGGTTTCCAGAATCACAACATGCACAACCTAGAATCGCTTAGAATCTACGACATATCAACGGACGGCCTCACAAAAACAACCAATTTCCCCAAGTGCCTTGTGTGATCTCAGAGCCAGCAACTATCACTCAGTTCCCATTTGTGAGAAGCCAGATCACAACAAGGGTGAGTTACTAAAATAGCATAATAGGCAGAATGAACAGTTAATTCTTATATGTTTTTTAATCTTCCTATCGTCCAACGTAACCCAGATCACAATGGAAATCAGCCATACTGTTTTGTAGAAATGTAAGGCATTGTGGACACTGCTGGGCAGGCTGTGCTTTGCATGGGCTGTGTGCAGCGCCGCGCCTGTCCAGGAGAAAAGACCTCCCGCTCCAGTTCATATCCTCGACTTTCCAACCTTTACCTGAGATTGTACACCCTTTCTACCCATACACCTGTTACTATACACTGACTTGATTCGACATGAACTTTGTGTGGATGTGTGGGTAGTGGTTTGGGGGTTGGTGGTGCTGCAGAAAGTGGGTGTGGGTGTGTTTTTTGCATTAGCTACTAGTAATAAGTATCTCTCTTGTGTGTGTGTGTGTGTTGTTCGTGTGAGTGTGGTGCGTGTGTGTGTGGTATATAAGTGAGGTGTATAATATACACACATGCATAGATCATGACGACTCCACAGTTAAGATTGTTAATATTTTATGTACCTTATGGTTGATGTCATTAATTTCTTAATTTTGATCCACCTTTCTTACATAACTCCCTCTGCTATCATAGCCAGAGATTTGCAGATGTTTTATTATATGCTGTGGTGTGTTGTATGTGTGTGTGTGTGTGTGTGTCCGTGTGTGTGTTGTTTACATTTTCTGTGTTTACCATTATTCATAATTTCTATTTCTAGTCACATGTTTTAACCCTGGCCACAATTCAATAATCATTCAGTGTCAGCTGTTTTTACACACATCACATACATACATAATAAAACACATAACTCAATTCCTTCTTTCAGTGCCTAGGATCAACGTTTAAAAATTAAACTAACAACAATCTGTGTGAAACAAATATATCTGGTTGATAACAATTAGAAAGGAATTTCTGTGTAACACATATGATCAGGTACACAGAAAAACGGTGTGCTGTGTGTACAATGTTCGTGGATGCTTTTGCTTGTTGTTTTTTTTCCCTCCACCACCACCACCACCACAATATCAATTTTGCTTTCTCTCTCGAACATTGTTATCACATCGTGTGTCAAAGAAACTCGTATGTGGCAGTTCGGCTCCCGTCCTGGTCTACTGTGCATGCTTCAAGGAACCGGACGACCCGAACGGGACAAAAAATGACGGCCATGCCTTTGCATGGCTGGGTCTTGGGTCCACTATGCACGAAGTCTTAGACTTCATACCCTAAAGACAGGTGAATTGATCAAGAGGCTGACAAAATGAATGAAAAAAACAAATCAACAAACAAACAAAATTGTGTATAAATCGGCATATGTTACAGAATTCTTACCACAAATTCATTGCTATCAGGTACATGGAATTGTCATGTGACCAATTAAGAGTAAAAGACAACAGCAGCATGGCATGAGAATGCATGGAGGGGACCCAAAATCTTTGAACACAATTCTGTGGCTGTAGACAGTCTTCACATGTATGCCAGTCTGACTGTAGCATGTAAAGTTGTCTATGTATAAACAGTAATTTTAATAGCTTGTTAATTATTCAAAAGCTCTTTGTTTCAGAAAAATGTATTTTAGCTTGGGACTTTATTTTTAGTAAATGAAAGTCTGTAACTTTTGGGTAAGCCCTTTTTGTGTAATATTTCTAATAAGCAGTGTTAACCATTGACCGAGTAATCATTCCTTCCAATGAAAGCTGGCTGCTGCAATTGACAGTCATAATTTCTTTACGTTTTGTTTTTTATTCAGTTTGCAAGGATTAGATGGCTTTATTTATTTTATAAAAACAAAACAAAACTTGTGACTAGTGAATTTTGAGGGCACTGGCATTTCAGACTTGAGATTCACACATAGCAGGGTTTTCTAGTAGTAGGTAGTCCTGAAAACATCAACTTTGTCTTAGTTTTGAGTAAAGTAACCAACTCTTCTGTTGTTCAGCAGACATTACTTTTTCCAGAATCATTTTTGAAACTTATACGGTTTGGGTGGTTAGCAATCAAACTCTTTTTTTGTCCTTGTCTGTTCTTCTGGCTGCAATTTCATTATGTAGATTTTCATGGTTTTCAGTGCATTTTTGATTGTCAGGACAGTTAGGTATCAGCAGACATCATGTTATGTAATTTGCAGGCAAGTGTTAACGATTCGCAGGTGTCTCTATTGTGAAACTCCTTGGTTGTTGTCACTTTTTTACCTTTTGACTTCTTCTTTTGTCTCAAAAAAGATTTCTACAGACTAATGTCAGCAGAGGATTGATAATTCCAGTCCATTTGAATTTTTCCTTTGAATTTTTTCCGTCTTCATGAGGCAACTACTACATGATCTATTGATCAGTCAGTCAAGCAGTAACTTCCATTCCTATCTTTTGACAATTGTTCTTTATCATCCCCCCCCCCCCCCCCCCCAAATCCCCTTCAACCCGACTGCGACTTTTTCTTTGGTTATTTTTCACCTAAAAAAAAGTCTCTTCAGCTCAGGGTTGGCACGACAAACTTTTCTTTCATCTTTTAAAGAAAATATACGGTATCGCTTACAACCAAAGGCTATTGAATCTTTATCCCTCTGCCTGTCTCTCAGCTTTCTTTATCTCATGTCAAGGCTTTCTTTATTCGTGCAGACTTGGGGCCAGAGTAATTATGTTGAGGAATTCGTTGCGAAAAACATTGCATTATTAAAGAACTTGTACTGAACACGGACTGTTGAGATGGTGATTTCATAATGTTTGGGTTGTGATTGGCTATATTGGGTGTATTGAAAACGTCACGCACAAATTACCACAAGTAAATAGGGAACGTTCAACTGTATAGGAGGACTTGTTCTATCATCACATACAATGTTTTCAATGTTAGACTGCCCGCGTGACTTGTATCTTCAATTTAGAATTCCAAACACACCCACACACCCATTTAAACTTGAGAAAACATTATTTTATTGAACATGTATCACGCAACACGTAGGCTTAAAAAAAAACCCCCCCGTACCCATATCACATTTTTTTACATTGAAAAAAGAAAAAGAAAAAAAAAGAAAAAGAACATGATCATGTGACTACCATTACATGCGCACCATCACAAAAATCTCAGAGCTGTCTCTTGATCATAGCCATAAGTATCTCATATCAGCTGACCTGCTCTACTTCACATTACAGTTTGAAATATTAAAAATTGATAGAAACCCTTCCATAACTGATAAGTTGTGAAGAAATTAAAATTTACTTCTTTACTTCTGAATACTGAGTCAGAAGATGAACAGCGAGGTAGGGATGGTTGTGAAGGAGACTAACAAAAATGGCAGGAAATCGGCCAGGGCAAAGGGGTAATGGGGAAGGCAAGTAGTGACCTGGGCAGAAATGACTTGGCTCGCATTCAATAACCATGATCTAACTCCTCCTTCCCTTACGCCTTTCAGAGAGACATCACAGACACAAAGTACCACCCCACTACCATCAGGTGTTTTGTCAGCAAGTGCCTAAGGTTCATCCTTAACATAGCTACCATGACGTAATTTTAAAAACAAAACCTGTGACAGAGAATCATAGTATGAAATCCTATTTTACATACAAAGGGGATGGGATGGACCTCTTCATAAGCCTGCCCTAACATCACACATGACAGTGACTAACATCACCTAGACAGGCACTGACTAATATCACAATGACACGGCAAAACTGACTAACGCGTCACTAGACAGGCAATTCTGACTAATTATCGCAAGATCAGGCAACTGACTGGAACCCACAGGGGAAAAGGAAGGTGGCGACAACCCATACATAGACTCATAGGCAGGGTTGCGCAGATTCCTTGCAGTATAAAGGCAGCCAGAATTGATCATGGACTAGCTGAAAAGGGGCCCCAGAACCCCCAGTCCGCTTGAAGCGAGGGTTTTTGCTTGCAGTTTCCAGTGGTCGAGTTTCCTTTTCTATACCCCCGCCCCCACTCACTCTCTACTTTAACGACTGAAATCTACGAATGCTGGCGGGTTTCTAAAATTCCTGCAAAAACGGTACCCTCTGGATAAAAATCTCCTCCCTGATTCCAAAAACCTTGGTCTGTTTGAATTCTGTTAGTATCCCAGATCTAACATACAATGCCACTTCTCCTGTTTCGTATTTAATCCTGAACACTTGATTCTAAAAAGTAGAGTCTTCCTGCGAGGAGGTAAAACCACAAAATCATTGCAAGACAAGACAAAAACCCTTCAAAAGACATGTCTGGCAATAAATTCATTACTCATTTGGAGGATTCTGCAGTTAACAGTTTCTCATTACTACAGCCCAGCACTGACAGATTCAATCCACAGGGCCTTTTCACAAGCTGTCAGCATTTCTGTTCTGAAAAGAAGGAAACAAAAGAGTAAACACCAAATAAGCTAGTTATTTTTCCAGGCAGAGCATGTAAAAATTTCTCTCCTTTGCCGGCAGGTTTTTTTCGTTGTTTGGTTTGCTTCATTTTATACCTCTAAATCATATGAATTGACACTGTTTTTCATCCAAGAGGAATGGCAAACCTTTACAACTTAGTATGTGTTAAAACCTTATAACACTATTAGAAATAGGTGTGTGATGTAAGCAAAAAAAAACAAAAAAATTCAGTAAGTTGACAGCGGACAAAAAAATGTCCAACATCCCCCCCCCCCCCCCCCCCCCACCCCCCCCCTTTCCTTGTCTGCGCAACTGTGTCAGAAGCATGTCTTCAGAACGCACAACCACCACCCACTTTATCATAGTTAGCACCTACGCAAAGTATCTGAACTGTGATGACACCCATTAAATATGAAGGGAGAAAAAGCGGAATTTTACAGACGGTCGTGCAATGGGGACAGCAGGTGTGATGAGCACAGCTGCTTTGCTGTCCCAACTTCTGCGCCACCTCAGAGGCAGTGCACCCACGCCGCTCATTCCGACACCCGTCCACAGCACAGCCGGCCGTCCCGCGCAGCCCCGGGCACCGGCAATCCACAGGAAGCAGTCAATGTCAAGGCGTCAAGAGGCAACCCACCAGGAGGAGACACGCACTGCTGCCGAGTCACTTCGGTGGTGTTCAGTGGCGCCTGTTCTGATCTAACATACGCAGGACACCTACTAAGCCCCCTACTGACGACAATAATTGCTTAGTAGCGCGAGCCGGCGTGAGTGAGCTCTCCCTCCGGAGGGCGCCACCACCGTCGTCCAACGACAGCCCCATGGACTCGCCGATACCGGTGACCCCGACGGAACCAAACCAAGGCCACAGACGTGGAGAAGACATCGAAACTGAGGTCACCATGAGAGCAGGGCATGAAAGGGCCACAGAACTTGAGACATTTTTTTTAATGCTGATCAATGAGAATGAGGATGATGAAGATGATGCTACGGATTTCCATTTCGTCTGAGACTACATGACAGGGCTGTACTCTACGCTTCCTTTCATAATATATCCCGGCGTCAACCAGGCCGAAGAGATACAGGCACGGTCAGGAAATTTGAAAACACTCTCAGAGAAGCCATCCATTAAGTGGATGAAACTCGACGGCGTGGTCCCAAGTCTTCCAACTGAGTCAGCAGCAAAGAACCTCAACTCTGGGTATCGGAGCTGGTGGGGCAGAAAACCATACGAATTGAGGGATGCAAAACCATGACCTCCACAGCCGGAGTCGCCGTGACGCTAAACAACTCACTCACGCGGCTGGTCCTATGGAGGCTTTTGATTTCGTTTTTGTTGCAGTTAGCTATATCCTGAATAAACACTGTGATTTCAGCAGTTATTTCAACTTTGACTGGAAATACTAGGCTTTGTTTCAGAGCAGTCCTCCGATGTTAGAGAAGATTGAGAACCAAACCATGTAACGGCCAACTATGCGCAGTGTTCCTCGCGATTCATGTCACCATGAGCAACAATGTAAAAAAGGCAGTTTTGTCATTTTGATTTTCTTGACCTTCTCGAGAACCCCACCATGGACGGACTGAGCTCCTAAAAACCACAAATCAATTTCTGAACTGAAAAACCCTTGGGCATAAATCACCTCATTTCTCATTTCTGGTGGCAAATTATAAATCCCCAAATCTGTAGTGCCGAACATCGTTTGTAAAACGACTCTCAATATCTAGGAGTTTAAAAATGACCAGGCAGTTTCATGCACATAAGATCAACAGTGTGTCGCCTGTTCTTCTCCTTAACTCTGTCATCAACAATTGTAAATAAAACTTCTATCAAATGCATCTGGCAGATTGTCAATTCACTTGATCACTTCGTTCTCAATCTTGATTATTGTACTTCCAATACTGTACAGTTTTAACCAAACCAGACAACTCTACCTCCTCCTACGACACCTCAAAACTGCGGTCGGCGTTGTCGTTAAAGCAGAGAGAGGGGCTCACATTAGTACCACTGCCAGAGAAACGTTCACTACACGTCATCAACACAACGCTGGGCAAACTCCTCTTTCTAAGCTCTTTCTACCATACCTTTCATCTATTCTCTGCACATACCAATCATCACACCCTACATGTCTATTTCACATCAATCCAGGGTTGTCAAAACTGGGCGGAAAACTTTGGTTCCTCTGTGCGTGTTTAGTGTGTGGTGTCGAGAGAGAGTGTGTGTGTGTTGTGTGTGTGTGTTGCAAGCAGCTCTAAAGTAAAGTAACTGTTTGAAGTGAATGAAAGTATGATGTGCAATGAGCAATTTTTTCCACAAGAATTTTGCCCCTATATAATACTATATATTATTAGGAAAGGGAGAGCTCTGCATACTAAAACCTTCTGTACCTTGCGGTTTGTGCATAGTACTTTCCTCAAGACCAGTAAGCTTGTAATGTGTTGCACCATAGAAATACAGGCAGCATCAACATGCCTCCCCAATCACAACCAAGCAGGAGAATAGTGAGAATGCATCCTTTTGTAGTATAGTGAGGTACTATACATAGAGTAACTGGAAAATCAATTATACTTACAAGCGTCGTGATGGGTAACCCTCTCATACTGTGAAACGGATATCCGGTGGGAACATACACAGATTGGCACTTTGAACACAGAACTGAGAAATCCAGAGTTCAAAACAGCCGCCTCGAAGTCAAAGGCTGTCACAAAGCTTCATGAAATGCTGTCCTTTACGTACTTTGGAACAGAGAAAGCTGGTTGTCTGTTAGGATTCTTAACAACGCACAGCTCTCAAGTTATGAAGAGGCCATCCTCTTCATAGTATGAACCTGGATACTTTTAAACATAAAAAACTGTGTTAGCCCAAGCCTTAGAAAAAGTCAAGCTCTCACCATGGTGAGAGCCATCCCTTGGATGGTAAAGTCCTGACAATTGAACACAGAAATCAAGCGTGTAAATGCCCATCAAAGATTCCATGCTTATCATGGTAAGGGGAGATCCTCTAGTAGTTGTAACTTAACTAGTATTTTGAACAAAGACTATCCATAAGCCTCTGACAAAAGTTTTCACATGGTGAGTGAAGATGTTCCTTTTGGGTTCCATAACTGCCACTTCCAAGAGAAAAAAAATCCTGAAAGCTCCTACACACTCTCCATATCAAGCAAGAGGCACCCTTTGGGTAACACAGACTGGCACTTTTTTTGAAGAGAAAAATAAGAGAAAAAATCCTAAAACCACACTCCAACAGGGAGGACCTCTTACAAGTTGAGCGAGATGTTTGTAGGGAGCATAATGTAGCCTCTTTAAATACAGGAAACTCCTTTGAATCTTGAAGAAGGCGTTAACTCTCTCTGAAAAGGGGCATCCTTTGGGTAGCACAACAGATTTTTTTTTGAACAGAGAAATCCTAAAGCCTCTAGCTAGCAAAGCTCACAAATGCATCACAACATAACAGTGGAGCCTTTCAATTTCCAGAAAGCTTCAACTATTTGTCTTAGATCGTTTTAGGGGTTGCCTTAATGGTCAGATCACTTCTACACATGATCTGACCACACAGCCAATTATATGAGTTCACATTTCCTAAATGAAAGACTATTTTCCCTTCCTGGAACTCTATAGATATGTATAATCTGATGTATTTGTACATGAGAACATACAGATACATGTGGTTATTTTGTAATGGAGGCTGTTCTTAATCCAAATCTTGAAAAACAAAGCTACTGTTATATTACTTTACCATTAGAAACGCCACCATTTCATAACAGACGAGGACTGTTTTGGCAGTCAAGAGGTTGGCTGCCCTGATGCAAAATGAAGATATACTTGGCATATGTTCTTTTTCAATAAGCCTTCACATGTAGTCCACATTTGTTAACATTTCACATAAATCGCTCAGTTGATAAAGCACCAGACTGGTAATTCTGGTGATCATGGGGGTGCAGGTTTAAGTCTCTGCCTGTCTTATTTCAATACAGGGGGATTTTCCCTTGGAGTTGACAAATCGGTTCTTACTCCATTTCCCAAAAAAATCCGAGAAATGAGACTCGAAACACGGGTTACATACATGAACTGCATGCATAACATCATGAACATAGTAAAAATCTATCCCAACATTTGGAAAAGAAGGCCATTTTGGGCATTTGGTGTGGATGGACACGTTACACATAACATGCATCCTGATCAAACTGACAGCTCTTCAGTATGCTCTATCTCTCGCAGGCAGCCCATTGGCGGAATGGACAGCATGAAAAACCCAGCGCTACAGCTCAGTATCCAATCAAAGATAAGTTCTCTGTAACACTCTTAATAATAATATAATAACATGATAATAAATACACAGCTAAAAAAACTTGTTACTTTTGACCACTTGCTACAACATGACATCTAGCTCTGTCATGACAAAATGCACATGACCAGCTCTTTAAACTTTGGTGTGCAATAATACCAAAAACCAGCTGGCATCTAAAAGTAAAAACAATGGCAATTATCTTTTAGAATAGTTCTTTGGTTTCTGTCAGCTTTGTTTTCTTCCCTGTTAAGCGGTTCCGGGCTGTACGCCAGTGTACATTAGGTGATGAATCTAGTACAAAGTTAAACATTAGGGTTCCCAAACCAAGCCACAGTACTAGTGAACTGTCAGAAATCACTGTGTGTATGATGGGAGGAGGACAGCAACCCACTATTGTTAAGCTGCTTCAATTTTTCCCTGAGATCCCCTGGTGTTCTTATGTACCGTTAAGTGGACAAAGAAGCTTTTCAAGGCTTAAAGAAAAACAACTCAAATCCACCAGAGATCTGAATCATGACCATCTGCTCCACTGCAGAATGTTTTAACCATTTCCAGAGATGGAGCGAAAGTGCTAAAAGGTGTAAATGCATTTGATCATACAAAATAAAATTTTTAAAACAAGTGTGTCTGACATCAACAAGAGACTAATTAAATCGTGAGAAGGATGACTAGCTCACACAAAATGCATTCTTCTTTGCTGGCCTTTCTGCAAGCGTTGTGTTGAGTTAACCAGCTCCTTGACCAATCTAGCAGAGCTAGCACTTTTGTTCTTTGACAAGATTGTGAATTATCATGAACCCTGAATCCGAACCAGTGTACTGTCTTTTCCCTCAACTCCACTCAGATCCCTGCATCAGACTGCAGGCCCCTCAAGTGGAACAAAGATAAAGCGTTCCAGAAAACACACAAGGACAGAACCCCAAACATCTTCAATGGGGGGGACAGGCAGCTTATTCAGCCGTTATGGAAGGTCCCAGCATGTGCTAAAAAGAAAGCAGCCATTTGGCCCACTTTGAAGAGGGCATTGGCTGGGGATATAGGAAATTCATGTCAACCTGATGGTACAGACAGATAAAACTTTTGTGCTCTTCATTGTCTGAAAAAAGTGTGAGTTATACAGGTATTCTTGCATCCGTAAACCTTTGACCCCTTTCAGACAGCAGTTCATGCGGACAAAACCCTAGGTCATCATAATGCACCACTGACAATTATTTTCAATCACCATAGATCATTCTGTGAGAATGTTTGCAAAAAAACTTTTCCTTATAAAGAAACTACTGAGTGCACATTGGGTTTTGAAAGCACTACACTTTTCCATGATGTAGGGTTTTGTAATAGTTTACAGAGGTTTAGAGACAATTTAATGGTTAAGAATGGGCTCTACAGTTTTACACACAAAGTGATGTAGGATTTTTTGCTATACTTATACACTTTCACTTTAATTAGAAGGTTGAGCATCTTGTTTGCTTCTCCCTCAGTTTTTCTCTATGCATGTGAAACTTGACACTCACAGCAGAGTTACAAAAGAAGAATTCTGGCAAGTGAAATAAGATGCTACAGAAAGATCTTGGGCATCCATACACAGACCACGTGACAAATGAAGACGTCCGTAGAATATAGAATAATTCAACAAGCAATTGGACCCCATGAAGACCTACCCACAGTCGTTGAAGAAGCGGAAAATGAAGTGGTACGGACATGTGTCCGTTCAGCAGGCCTTGCAAAGACAGCCTGCAAGGAACAGTCAGAGGAAACCGCAATAGAGGAAGACAAAGGAAGAGGTGGGAGGATCATATCCTGAGAGTGGACTGGGAATGAGCCTGGCAGAATCTCAGTGAGCCGGTGGATGACATGGGATAGATGAAGGAGAATGATGGCCAGATCATCAGGGGTGCCCCAACGACAACTGACGATGTCAAGGATAGGTGAAGGTGATCTTGTTTGCACACCTTACTCTTTCAATGGACAAGTCTCAGCTTCTCCTTCATTGCTGAACTCTGCTCAATTTCATTGATTGAAAAGTCGCTACTATGATTTCTCTTAAACTCTCAAACAATCTGGAGGAAAACAAACAAACAATAAAAAAAAAACAAAAGACCTTTCTATGATATTTCAGATTAAGTAGACTAAAAAGCAGTTTAAAAACTCTTCCCCTCCAAGTTTCCTACATAAGCTAACAAGAGACTGCAGCCCTCCCTCCCTCCCTAACACCCCATCCCTCTGCCGCCCTCAACTCCATAAACACACACTAAATCACTGTTATGTAAAAATCTGTGGTAAAGTATCTGAGCTGTCAGCATTTGGATTCTTTTCCTAATGATCCGATTGATTCTGATTTATGTGTATAAACTATTATTAGACAATCAATGACATTTCTCTTGAAGTTGTTTGTCTTAATTTCATTTCTATATTTGTGCCATGCATGTGCACACACACACACACACACACACACACAAAACAGATGTAAATGACACTCAAAAATTAACTAAACTTTAAGCCTGTTGATGCGGTTAACCAAAGTTGAACAAGGGTATTTTTACCTGGTAAATGCATATGTAAAGAGGGACAACAATCAGGGACGGTTCAGTTGCTATTGTTCAAAGGGTATGCCAGCTGATGATGATGTCCCAGCCATAGAATGCTCACACAACCTTTGATTATTTCAGATCCCCCCTTTCAATCCCCCTCCTTTTCCCCCCCCCCCCCCCCCCCCCCCCCCGCCCCCCCCCCCCCCCCCCACCCCCCCCCCACCCGCCCCCCCCCCCCCCCCCCCCCACTCCCCCCCCCCCCCCCCTCCTCCCCCCCCCCCCCCCCCCCCCCTTTTTTTTTCCCCCACCCCCCCAAACTGGCTCATGCCCACATTTCTGACTTGATGTTTTAGGCCGCAGCACCCCACATCATTTCGGACAATGAACGGGTGTAATTCAACAAGAAGAACACAAAAAACTGTACTATTCATTCTTAATTTTTGGGTGAAACTTCGACCAGGTAAAACCTCCTATTTGTATTCGACAAAAAAAAAAACCCAAAAAACCCCAACAAATAAGTACGAGCTTGAATCGTAACTTCATTTCACTCCTGCATACAGAGTCACACCATTCCACCACAACACAGACATGTACGCACAATAATACAGCATACATACACACACCTCATTACCTGTTAGCATACATCTCATGGTTCTCTCTTCTCTTTCAGAATGGAAACATCCTTTTCTTTTTTTTTCAGATAGGAAATGGGTTTCACTGAGACCAGCTTCCTATATCTTATTAGATGTGCAAATCTAATGTCATTCTTTTCACAACAACCGGGTTCTCAAATCTGCCTTCCTTGTCTTTTTGAAGAATCTACATGGCTTCAAAAATCCTACATCATCCAAAATGCTATGAAACTAGGAATATAAATCACTTTTATAATCATTATTACAGACTACCAGTTAAAAGTTGAATGGTATTATATAGTTCTCACATCATCAAGAGATCCCCCCCTCCCTCAATGCACTTTTGGAGTAAATGTGGAGTATTAGTCAACTACACTAGTACCCATGATGCAGTCAGTTTTGTCCAGTTCAAGTTTTTAAATCCCAGCCAATCATGAAAGCCAATAAAGAACGATGCAAAACAGTTAAAATGGGAACGGTATACACATGAAAAACTAAAGACCAAAAAAGTCCAAACATTTAGTTCACAGAGCTGAAAAAAAGACTGATCTAAAACAAGTGGACTATCCTACAGGACAGATCAACTGGAAATATTGATTTCCTTCAGATTTAAAAAAAAAAAAAATAAATAAATAAAAAAAGCCATTTTGTGGGAACACCTCCTGAACAAGGTCATCCTAGAATCTGCACTGAAATGTTTGTGGCTCTGATGCGTACACATCCCCCCACAGGATAAAAATGATGTGTAAATGCTGAGCCCTTATCGAATCGCACAGGTGCACCATGGGGCTCCCATGTCTATCTACAGGAAAGACTGGTAAACATACGTGTTTACCAGTATGCAGTCTGCACAACACTACTCCCTCTTTGCTTCCCAAATCAATCAAACTGAATGCTTTTCATGATGATGATGACATAACTAACTAAAATAAAAATGAAGTGAGAAAAATACAAAAATGTTTGTCAGAAAACAGGACATGTCACAAGCCTGGGTCGCACTGATGCAGTGAATTTTTTACCCCTCTTCTACCCTCTCTCCCTTGCAACCCCATAAACGTCCATACCTCTCTGTAACACCTCCCCAATTCCCTTCCCCCCCAATAAAATGAATACTCTTCTGGTGTAATAATCACTGATTAATGGGAGGTATTATCCTATAGAACAGCTACAATGGAACAAATGGCCAAAAAAAAAATACCAGATGGTAATGGCCCGGATCATCATCACTATTATAGATATCTTTATATATATATATATAATATATATCATATATATATATATATATATATATATAAAGACTTCACAGCATGTATAAAGGTTACACAAAAACAAACAACAAAAAATCTACTCAAATGTGAAGATCAAAGAAGTCAACTTAAGTACAGCCTAGATCATATGCTTCCAGAAAAGAGGGTACACTTCACCAGATTATCATATTCAAAAGGAAAAAACACAGGACATATGCATGCACTAAAATGGTCCACTCAGCCATGCTGACTTAATAAGAAAAATCAACAGGAATGACAGCAACATACAAAAATGCACACACCATATCATCTTTCTTCTCTTTCTACATTGTAATAAATTCAGTACGCAAAAAAGGGGAAAGGAACTGGGAAAGCACACCACACATTCACAAGCCAGTTACAAAACAAATCAAACAGTCACCAAATGAAAAACCAGCTTGACACTTAACGAGTGGTCATCAAATGAAAATGTCCTGTGTTTTTATGTGAAGAAGTGTAAATCTTTTAAAGGGTTGCTTTACTTGTAATTACTTTTATGTTCATCTGTAGTTTCTTTTCTTTGTCTTTTTTTATATTTAGTCAGTTTTTCCCCCACAAAAAGGCACAAGAATGTAGCCAAGTGACAACAAGAACATGGCAGCAGTCGTCTCATTTTCAGAACACAGAATCATTTTCATTCTATAACGCAGCAGTCCTGTCTCATTTTCAGAACATAATCATTTTCATTCTATACGCCAACACTTCCAATCCTGGCCTTTGATCTTGATCCATTAATAATAAGTATATGGATTTTTACACTGAATGAGACAGTAACCTAGACCCGTGCCTTGCCCTGCACCAGTCAGTCTCGCACTAGACCGGAATCTGCAGTCAAACTCATGTTTGGAGAACAATCTACAGAACTGCCTCCACAATGCACAGAAACATATAACAATTCATTTTGTTTATCATCGTCATTATCATCAATATCAAAGCCAAGCTTACCACAGAGGGACTTTACAGGGCTATCACACCTCAGGGAAAAGAAGTCCTGCTCCAAGGTGGGCAACCCCCCCCCTCCCCCCCCATGAAAGAAAGAAAGAACAAAAGTAAACTGTTCACATATTCCTTTTAAAAAGCTCATAGTACATGATTAATTAATCTACTGATATCTGTAACTTTTTCCAAATGTACTGCCTGCATACGAGCTCCAATATTATTTCATTCGCAGCCACAGCATCCAGCACCGGCTGCCACAGTCTGAGTGCACAGGAACACACAGAACCCTTCTTCTCTCGTCATTAATTTCACGCATTTCAATTAAAAAATCTATCTACACAATATAAACACACACACACCACAACAAAAACAAAAATGAGGACAACCTTTGCGTAATTCCTTTACATGGATAACTTTTGTGGCATTTCTGAACAAAATATGTACAAAGTTACACCTGCGCCTAAAACAGTATATTAACTTTTAAAAAAATCTAATTGAGGACACAGTTAAGTGGCAGCCCTCTTTTCCTTTCAATCTGTTTCTCACCTTCCAGCTGCAGTTACGTAGACATGTTCTTCTGCTAAGAACTTCTTGAAGCCTCAAACATAGATTACTGAAGAGATGTTAGCTGATAACAAATAGTAATCGAGAATTTAGTATGGAAACCATTTTAACACTACCTGACTCATTGCCAGACAAATTACAATTATCTCGGGACCTGTCTCCAATAATAACTGTGAACGGTGTCTTAATTGCAATTTCTCAGCAAACAGATCTGGGGATTTAGAAATTCTACTTCAGTTTAGGCGGGCTCAACTGTACCATTCTTTGCCGCGAGTCTTTGGACCTCCTTACCTGCAAAACCACTGACCCACACAGAGTGAGACACAGCTTGTAGCATGTCAAAGTTTGATACGATACAGTACTGTATATGATGCCAACTTGTCGATAAGTGTTTCAATTCTTCCCCTCCGCTTACGTATATGAATTGTTTTTTGTTCACTTTGTAGTGCTGTGTCAACTTGACAGAACATCACAGGACCTCACCTGACATTCCTGTGCGGATGGAAAGGGTTAATAATGACATACTGATGTTGGCTGAACTGATTCAGTAATTAACTCCCTTCTTCAGTTACTTGTTTGTTATCACAAAGGAAAATCTGCAGTACTTTCATATACAGAGACATGAAGGCAGCTTCTCCCCACCATCTGACACAAGGAAAATTTGCATCAAATGCATGACCGTCCAAGCAGAGTTATTAATTTCAGTATTCAGATTATTCAATATATTTTCTGTCTACAAACCGCAGCAAAGAAGTCAACATTTGGATATAAAATGTGAAACTGACAGCTGAACATATTTTACTTCCAATTTGCACACACAGGACCATTCCTTTCATGTGAAGGTTGCTGAAGAAGGGTTGCCATTCTCCAGATGTTTTTGGGACAAGTCTTTTGTGATCTAAGTAGTTCTAAGATAGAACCTTGGCAAATAACCCTAAACAGTATCCAAACAGTAGTTCCTCCCTCTTAACTCCTGCCCTAGTCCTCAACACCCCCCCCCCCCCCCCACCCCCACCCACACACACACACACACACACACACCAAAACTTATCTTGTCACCCACCTTCGTTCCATCTCCCACACTTTATGAGTGTTGAGGATTTTTTCCCTTATCTGTATGATCAACTGAACATCCTCAAACTTAGGACTCATATAGAGTCTACAATCCTCACCAAAGATACGCATACTACACATTAATAAATGAACCAGCCACCCTGCCACTCTGAACATACCTAACACAGCATGCGTCATTCCTGCTGTTGTGCAAGTAAATTTTATCACCAAATAAGGCCTGATGGTCTGGGGTGGAGAGGATTTGGCTGAACAATATATACATCTGCAAAACTCACACATGAAGAACCTATCATCCATACTTTTTGCAGACTGAGGGCATGAGCAAGGTGGAGTTTTCCACTATCAAGCAGCACCTCACAAAGTTTGGGTCAGCGACATTTTCTTTCCCACATTGAAAACACAAAAATTTCTTATAGTGCACTGTCTTACATCAGCACTTCAATGCGCTATCCCCTGACCATTCAAGACACAACACAAATATCCACAGCCACCACCTCATTTTTCCGCTCATTCTCACCCATAGCATTTTTCAGACCCCCCCCCCCATCCCACCCCTCCCCCCCGCCGACACCCCTACGATAGAAGATACACACTTGCTCACAACAGAGATCAGGGGCTGTCTGTTGAACAGCTGTGTATCAAGGCTATATTTAGGTCCTTTCAGATTTTCATACAGGTGCAGAGCACACTTAGAAAAAAAAACCTGCAATTTATCACAAGTTTTGCGTACTATTGGCTACGTGTGAGTAAGTAGGGCATTGAAATTTACTCTTGTGAACCAATGCATTTCAGTTCAGAGGTGGACAGTCCCCCAAACCCCACCCCCAAAGTAGTTAAATCAAGAGAAAGGGTCAGTCCCACTCTGATGACGTCCAAAATGCACTCACTGCCACCGTTAGAGCATTCAGTGGCATACGTTCTGTAATGGACTAAACAAGTGGTCACTATGGTCACCTTGATGGATGGCCAAGCATGCCAGAACTGGAACAGCTGGGGCACATTTGGTTGGGAGTGGGTAGTCGGCCTGACCCCCGTCCCTTAGATATCCCAGACCTGTTGATGGGGCTGGACAGAATTTGCTGCAGCTGCAAGAAGTCCCGTCACCCACTTCGACATTTTGAGGGGTGGACTTGTCATCTCGTCGTATGGAATCTGAACCCAAGGACTGTAAAGCTGCCATAAATTGAGCTGCATGATCATTCCAATGTAGCATATGCCAGCCCAGAGAGCCACCAACAAGGACAGGGTTCTGCCATGAAGATGGATCCCTCCAAGGACCATCAAACAGCCACCATGCCGGACATGTTCTCCAACACAGCTATCAGTAAACCATCTTCTGGGCACTACCAGACTTGTCTACAATTGCTGTGGGCTGGAATGAATAGTAAAGAGCTCTCTGGTTCATTTGATGTCTGCAATCACTGGAACCCACAAGCCTGGTAGTATGCCTGTGCATGTGGCAACCACATAGCAGCAGTAGACACGGATTATACATGTGGCAGTGGTCGCAGATGGGTCTACTGGCTGACAATGAAGTGGCACAGCCACTCCCAGCTGTTCTCAGACACTCTGCAGTGACGGGTTCTGATGCCCAAGCTGTCAGCCAAAGGAACTGGGTCATCTGGGCCCTCCAGTGAAAGGGTGACTATCTAGTGCTACCCCTCATTTGAGTTCAAACAATATTGGCTGAATAAAGGATTGGTAATCTACAGCCACTGGGAGATTTCTCTGCCAACAATTCCATCTTGGAGCCATCCTAGAACTGAGCCATGGTCCCACCAGCACAAACCATGCCTTCTTTTAGCCCTTCAAATAACCCTTCAGGCTAACAAATGGGTAAACAGTGTTGACATGAACTGTGGCTTGTACATTGCCTAAAGCATACTTTTGTGCAGTGGAACATTTGGTGTAGCAGGCCCCGTGGAATTTTTGTTTGGTTCAGCAGTACGTTAGAATTGTTGTTCATTTATGCATGATTTTAAAGCCATTAAAAGGCATAGCTGAACAAAGACACAAGAAGCAGTGAGAGCAAAACAAGTGTGGGTCATTCAAGCACAGTCACGGTATCCCCATTCGTTTCATGCTGCTTTAGTATACAGCAGTGTTTTCAATTTATCATCTGTATCCAAAACTGCCACCGACCCTTAACTATTTTTTGTGATGAGTTTATGTGTGTGATGTGTGTGTGTGTGTGTGTGTGTGTGTGAAATAGTTTACAGAGAATCTACACCCTTTTCCCTAGGGTTAATGTTAGCATACAGGATGGCTGGAAAGGTCTGCCTTCTGCCCAAGCTTTATTCCAATACCACTTGTAATTGTAAAGACAATGCCAACTTGAAACATTAACCATGGACACGCATATGCAGATAACTGAAACAGGGTGATAACCTAGATGTAGTACATTCTACACATGAATAATAAACATTGAAACACAGAAGAATTCAATACCACGAACAATGCAAATTGAAGAAAAAAAGTGGCATCCATTTATCTCTCTTATATAACTATGATCTAAGCAGTAAGCAATGCTAGACTGTATATATATTAACGATTTTTTTATATTTGATTACAAGCTCTCTGCCCTTATCCCCAAATGCCCCTCCTCTCCTCAAAAAAGAGAGAGAGATAGAGAGGAGAGATAGAGATTTAATTAAGTACATCTGCTGCAATCTTGCTCCCTGTACCGAAACAAGAATCACTGCACAAGTTGTACAACCACTGCTGGTCTCACCATACATTGTAAGCACCAGTGATCTATGGCAAAAGTATTCAGTTCTTTCCCTTGATTTTCGATCACCAGTGATCACATTTTTCTTCCAATGGATGTGGCATTATAACCAGTTTAACACATGTTTTGTTATCTGAAACATATATCGCCTAAAAAAAAAAACCGAAATAGCCACATTCATCACAAAAATATTATTAGTTTAGAATAATGCGCAGAATGTTCCAAAAAAACCCATCTGGTCATGCAAAATGGCAAACATCTCAAGAAGTGTCAAGAGTTTAAGGTACAATGAGTATGAAACAAAGATCACCTTGAGTTAATGTTGCCAAAACCAGAACCGCCAGATCCCCTGCCAGATAAAGCAAAAGTACCCAAAGATGATCTAGCTATTCACTCTTGAAAAGTCATCTGCGTCATTAACTCTCTTTTCCCTTATATTTCAAATTTTTTTCTTACGTCTTCCTCTCTTTTCAAGGTGGTGGTGGTGGGGTGGAGTGGGGAGGGGGGCGGGTTTTTTTTTTTTTGTTTATCCCTGCTCACCTTCTCACATGCCAATCGAGAAAACCCTGTGCTTGATGGAACAGAAAATTCTCAAATCATTGATTAATATGAATAAAGTTCTGATCTCTCTCTCTCAATAAACAATAAATCTCTCTCCACACCACCACCAACACACACACACATGAGCCAGAACATACACCAAAAGACCACCATTTAACCCCGACAATCATATATTAAATGATTACTGTCTCTGAACACACTCATTACCTTCCCCTTCTACTTCAAATAATTTACATTCACTGCTGCACTGAAATGACTGACAGAAAGAACCAACTTCTTTTTTTTTATTCATTTCCATATCTTTGACCACTTCACACACCAAACATGGCCAAATTCAAAAAAAAAATACATGTAGACCACGTTGCAATTACCAAACAATGACTAATACCAAGCATTATATTCAAACCAGAATTTGTGTGCACACACATAATACACTTCAAGTTTAAGCCATGCCATGTTGAATTTGCAAGCTGGATGAGTGAGGGAAACTGGAACAAAAAACCTTTTGATTTTTCCGATCCCTCTTAAGATTATGCATTCAAACACTAAACACATGCCTCTTCGACTGTTTGTCTAAAACAGACATACAAAATTCATAAACAAGCAAGGTGGCGAATTTTCAATGACACATTCATACATCACAACGTGAATCAATGATATCTGAACCATTCACCCAATGATAAAATCTACACTGCCTTTTACTGGCCTTGTGCCACAGGGCACTTACTGACCCTTTCTGTTTTTCGAGGGAAAAAAAGACTGCTGCCAGAGAAAAAGTTTGTACCGGCGTCCCTCCTATTGACTGGACATGAGTGCTGGACACTGTGAATGTACTATAGACTATATCCATTTATTACTTTTTGTAGGCACATTTGCTATTTCATTACTGGCCATTTTTCATAGCCTCAATTATAGAAGAATGGGAAAGACAGAGAGACAGAGATAGAGAGATAGAGAAGAGATCGCACTTTGTGTCATGTGTGTGTTTATTTGTGGATGTGTGGTTGTGTGTGTGTGTGCGGGTGAGCAACGAGAGAGAGAGAGAGAGAGAAGAGAGAGAGAGGAGAGAAACAGAAACAGAACGAGAGACAGAGGGATAGCAGCAATACACACACACACACACACACCACACCACACACCACCACACCTCGTAAATGTGCGGCTTATTCTTACTGAAAGACATATGTGAACATCAAAATAATTTCAAGTATTTAACACCCTAAATATTATATCCTTATTGTCAATAATCACATGTTTAACGGGCTGTTTTAAAAACTCTTTTGCTATCATATCAAGCTCCCTTTTTCATTTTTGTCTTCATCAAATTCAGCCAATATTCCTCCTACAAATGAAGTGATTACATGTTCTTACACAACAACAAAACCTACACCAACGTATGCCACAAACCCAACTCATCCCATGTTTTTGGGTCTGTAATGACAAATTCTCTGCTGTTAAATGCCACGATGGAAAACATTTAAAATTTCATTCCAATTGGGTTTAGGGTATGAAAATATCTGTCCTCACAAAGCTCTCCCTATTTCCAACACATCGTAAGCAATGAAGTGCTCAACCATCTTCAAATATGGAGATTCAGTTAGAGCATACTCTTTGCTCTGTAAGTTTCTTCTCATCATAATTTCCCAATCGAAAAAAAAAAAAAAAAAGAACACACCAAACCAAAACCATCAATAACACAAATACCGAGCTTCTGTAGAACGTCCGGGGAGAATATTTCTTGACAATGGCCGCCACGCCACTCCGGGCACACAGCACATGATGTCCGATGGCTGGGACAACGACTGAGGAAGAGGCACAAACAAAATACAGACAGCAGACCGTTGCGGACACACTACAGACAGAGCATGGTAGGAATCCCACAACCTATATGCATGCCAAAGTACTAGAAACGTTTGAATTTTTTTTTTCCCTCTCCGACCCAAACCAAAACACAAACAATGAAACAAAGGAACATGCGATACACCAGTGCTTTGGGACAAATTGTACGGGCCCTTCTATGCTCCTTTTTTTTCCCCACCGAAGGCATGTATACACTGACAGATGAACCACTTTTTCCAAGACTATTTAGCATATGGCACACGCCATCAAACTATTCCTGGTATCCAGTTACCGCACAATTGTTGCTCTCGAGAAGACTGCAATACCAGCCCCAAGTTGCAACTGAAAACCTACCAACACCTCTTGAGTAAGGTGGCGGTATTCACATAGCGGGTATCCACGGTAAGTATGAAGCATGAAAACAAAAGGCCCTGGCACTCTTCAACTACACACATACACATCGCACCATACAAACACATTTATTACCCATAGGTACAACTCTTGCTTCAGCAAATGTGTTTGCTTAACTCGTTGATTTAAAACCGTGTAGCCAGATTTTGCGGCCATGTCAAGAATATCCAAATCGACCCGTTTCACCAGCTCAAGGCCTGCTGCACCCTTCATTTCCTTCTCTGTACACAGGTTACCACAAATACCTTTCCTAAGTGGGATGCAAAAAAATTATCGGCAGACCGATCAGATACAGGAAAAATTTAAACAGAAAAAGACAAAGTCTCTTAACGGTAGGCAGATAACCTTTTCATTTTCTTGCATTCCCGAAAAAAAACGAAACTAGGGGTGCCAAATTGTGCTCACATCGAATCAAGCAAATAAACTCAAGTCAATGCCTGCTAGTGTGCCATATCCGGGGTTACCATATTCTTCTTTCTTTGTCCGTTTCTGACCGACATCTAGCTCAGACCATCTTAAATAAGCGTTCGGTTTCTCTCTCAGGAACGTTATCAGCAGACCAGTTCTTGCTTGTAGCCACAGTGCCGGAAACACGCTAGTAGAATGGCGTTGCAGGGGCAATGCATGTAACTCAAAGAAAAAAATCCACCATTTCTCCTCCCATGGTACACTGTAACTTGTTCATGATCAACCTTTTTCTTCTTTCCTTCTCCCCTTTTTTTTTTTTTTTTTTTGTTTAAAACTCTGGCCATTGACTCCCAGCAAGATCCTTTCACACACTACCTATTACGGTCCACACGTCTTCTGATACATTCACGTTGAATTGTCCTCTCCCGACTGTCCAACCACACACCATCCCAATCTTGAAACGACCTTTTTGTCTTGCGATCACTGAAGACAACGGCAGGTGTAAGTCATGGGTCATATCCCAGTTGTTGAATCCTAGCCATGGAGTGATGCCCTCATGACATGACATGGCCGTCACCGGTCCGCAGCTCGTCACAGTCCCAACCGTGCTGTGGCCATCTGCAGTCGTACTTTGGTATCTCTGAAATTTCCTGACGGGAACAGAAAGAACTGCAGTAACAAACATCAGATTTACAGGCAGACCCACTGGAGGTGGATTACAACAAGGTGCACTTTTATCCAGCCTTGGCAACCAACTCCATGTTGGGTCCAACTTTTGCTACTTTTACATCTTTCTCACTTATCCCAACTCCGTCCTACTTGTACCCGCCTTCGATTCATCTCCCTTCTCCTATGTTTTCCTATTTCGCCTACTGTTTCAACCTTACCTCCTACTGTTTTCCAACCTTTTCCACGGTTCAATCCGTCTCCTAAATTGTTTAACCCTTCAACTGTGCAACTGTCTCCTCCTCTCGCACCCTGAGTATCTCCATTCTGTTCGCAGCTTTGCGTGCTATCGAATCCAACCGTTCCAACAACTAAAACTGTCAGCCACTTGGCGCTCCACCCTTCTCCACTTCCAAAGGTTGCTAACTGGTCCACCCGTCTCACAGCCGTTTTTCCAGCCTTCCCCAATTTGATCAAAAAGTGCCGGTGTTCGGGGGCTTGCAGCGCTTGTGCATACTTGTTCCATACCTTTTTCGCCCCGCCCACCAACCATTCACAGACGCCAAAGAAAAAACAAAAAAGCCCGTCGCGGTGGCTGGCCCGGCACACTTGGTTTTTTTTGCATCTGACGAATTCAATTCTTGTTGCGGCCACTCAGCCAACCAGGAAAGGACAGCGCATCAGTCCCAGCCAAAACCAATTCTCGACTTTATGATCTGTTCAGTATACGTTCATTCAGTACACACACTACACCTGTTATCATCCATCCTGAGCCATCGATAATGACATGGAAAAGACTGAAAAAATTAGTGATCACATCTATTCCACTTCTTCTTACCTGCGGCATTTGACAAGGTTGTGGCAGATCTACCGAATGGTAAAAGTCGCATACGGCGGCAGCTGGAGAAACCAGAGCGAGTCTTGTGTCTATACCCAGGCATACCCTATTATAAGACAAAAACCACACATTTTTTAACCTGACAAAGGCAACTCCAACTGTAGCTCCCACATTATTAATGAACTCATTTCCTACAATCAGCTATCTTTCCACGAAGAAATTTCGCGTTTTTTAAAGGAAAGAATATCCAATATTAGTACACATGCACCAAGATCTTCCATTTAAAAGTGCAACCTAAATAGGAAAGTGAGCCATCAGCCGACACCAAAACATGCACCGCACATACAGAAAGAACACAGAAATGTGTTTCGCTATGCTTGTTGCTACACAAACAGAGCCCCACCATTTGCACCTCCCGATGGAATTGGTGCGACCACCAATCTGTCTCCAGATCGTAACACACACATACCACCCTCTCTCACGTCCCCACACTTGCGACAAGATTTTGACCATTCAAGTTGTCATCCATTAGGAGCGTTCGGAGAAACAGACGGAGTTAACTTGTCTTGAGGCACTATTAGACCTGTGAAGTACACAACTGGATATGTCTTGGGTACGTGACCCAAGGAATTATCCCACCCCAGCCTTCTCTGCCCCAACACCCTTAACACAGTTGCGATCACTACCCGCTAGCTGAGAACCACAGGGCACTGCCTTCCAAGCCACCTTCGGCAGTGTTCCGCATGGACTGGCCTGATGCCAACATATTCAGGTCACCACCCTACTAAGCCTTCAACTGCACCAAGGTTTGTCACGTTGGGGAGGTTGTCTGTCTCTTCCTCTCGAAAAGGCCACCACGACAACCAACACATGCCTGTACCTTAAACTTACTGAAACAGTGGATGGGGAGTTCAGAAGCTGTCTGACTGTGCCCTGGAGAAAAGCACAATCAAAAGGGCATGGTCTGTACGCGGGTAAATAGACTTCAGTAAGCCAATGAGAGTGAAGAGAGAAAGTGATTTGATTTGCTGAAGCACACTGTGGAATATTAAATGATAAGACTTAAACTCGGAAAGAGCAACAGTCCTAATGCAAATATTTTCGCACCAGCATATCCAGTAGGCAGTTGGTTGATGGTCAGTTGCAAATACTCTTCTGTTGCCCCCATCTACAACGGAGAATTGTATAAACGTGTGTCATACATTCTGTTTCGTGTGTTTGTGCATTGTGTGTTTGTGTGTGGGGCGGTCTTTTTTGCTTGTTGTCGTTTTGTCTTGTCTGTGTTGGTTACTGAGTACCACTTTTTGAGAAGTGCCTTACACTACGGAAATTGTTGCTTCAAATTTAATGATAGTTGTTTCTTCTATTATTCTTCTTTCTGTTCTGTGCACTAAAAAAAAAAACTTCATTGATGGAGAATACAAACACTATATATCCACAATGGAGCCTATGAATATATATATATAGTATAGTATATAGATATATATATAGGTATATATATATATATTATATGTTCAAGAGTAGTAGATGAAATCTGGTAGAATTGGCAATTCTACTAGTAGAGATGGCGATCGCCCATTTTACTGGGTACATAATGGCGATCGTCTCTCTACTAGTAGAAATCGCCAATTCTGCTAGTAGAGATGCCGATTCCATTTGTTGTACCAGTAGAAATAGCGATTGCCATCTCTACTGACCTTGGAGTAGCGACGGCGATTCTGCGTAGAATCGGCGTGATCTATCTAGTAGAGACCCCAAATTGGGTTAATTTCCAGCGCAACTGAACCTATAAGAGCATCCTCTCTCCTCGCTCTTCTCCTCTCTCTCTCTCTCCTCTTTGTAGACTTGTCGATATACTAACCTAACTCTTGTAGGGAGTAGTTATTTGACGAACTTAGTAGTTTAGTGACGGCAGAGTCTGAAAAAAAGCGCAAGTGTGCTAAGAACGCTCCATCCATAAACGAAAGTCAGTGTCGTGGTCAGTGTCCGTCAAATGTCTCTCCGTCTCACTCCTCCTCTCTCTCTCTCTATCTCTCTCTTCGTCTTCTCCTCTTCTCTCTCTCTCTCTCTCAAGACGGTAAGGGAGGGGATGTTCAGCCTTGCTCAGTTGCTTGATCGGAAATTTCCCTGTCGGTGACCAAAAAAATTTGATTTTTCGGGTTACTTTGTGGTTGGCAGATTGCCATGTTCGTGTTCGGTCATTCTGGCCGTGTGACAGACATGGAAGAGGTTAAAAGCTGATACTCCTGGATTCGACATGACCTGATCCAGATCTTTGGTCCGCACATGCCAGAAATGTTTCGACGCGCATTCCTTTGAAAAGACCACCTGCAGGAAGCCGATCATCTCACGGGGTTTCTGGACTCGCATGCCATGGATCTGATAGACATGACCACCAGGCCTGATGTAACTACACATGGATTCTCCCACATGCGAGATCACTTCAAGCAAATTCAGCTGGTCGCATCCGTTGACCGTCTAAACGAGCTGCGGAGTTGCTGAAAAGCTTGTCCAAACATTCAGTTTGTTCGGGTCCCCTAGGCTTCTTCAAGAGTGCAACGGCGAGAATTTGTGGCCAGGGTGATTTGATTGAGATTGACGTTAAGGTGGCCAGGGTCTGGTCATCATCCATGGCAGACCACGACCTCCACAATCCCAGGGAGGTGTGGAAAGGGCAATGGAGATCTAGAGTTGAACTTGGCAAGTGGATGGCAGAAAATCCGAAAGACAGGGTGGGCTGAGTACAGGGAACCACATTACATATGCCATAACACCTCAATCAGATGCAAACAACACGTAAAAGCACCGTACGAAGTCGTGTTTCGGGGCCGTCAGCCAGGACAGACTGTGGTACCATGGAAGCTCTTAGCACAAGAAGGTATTCGACACTGAGGAAGAACTTGAAGAACTTGAACGCACAGGTGACAGAGTGGGAGAAGCACTTTTCACAACAATCAACGACATTGATGACAGAAAATGCTGTGACACTGAAATACCGACTGAAGAGACTGGGACTTTGAATTTCTCTTCAGAAGATACTGGGACTTTGAAATTCGGCCAGAGGTCACGGGGTGACATCGACATTCTGACAGATGGTACTGGTGACACCGAATTCTTCTCAGAAGATATGGTGGACTTTGAAATTCTGACAGAACGCCAACTCAATGGGACACTGACATTCTGACAGAGGGCGCTGGTGACACAGACATTATGACAGAGGGGTGCGATGACACTGACAATTCTGACAGAACCTCATCACAAAAAAATTCGCAGGTTTTGCAGCTATAAACTACCTCAAGTCTGCCACAAGCAGCAAGCAATTTGATGCCAAAGTTAAACATATTACAAAAACATTTGAAGCTGGCGATACTGTGGGCATTAAAATTGGACAAAGTTGATAGAACCAATACAGATGCCCGTGACCCTCCTCCCGTTGCAAAGTATTTCATGTACACAATAAAGGCGACAAACGTTCTATACTTTGTTCTCAAAAAGGGGGGACCTGAAAAACCAAAATTTCCACCACCGATCTCGTTTGACATGAGAAACGTGTGTTTTCATGCGATTAGAAAACGTTACTCCAGTCTAGCATACAGGAAGTGACTCTTCATTCAGGCCTCCAAGAAGAATGGTTGAAGTGGAAGACAGAGAGCAGCGCAAGCACACCTTCACAGCACACCCAGTGTTGTGCACATTCCCGAAGGGCCAATGGTAACGACTAATAAAGTAAGTGCAAACGAGCCTGAACACGTCTCATGATCAACCAAGCTGGCACCCATGCTGGAAAAAGGCACACAGTAATTGTTTAAAACAGACACTGATTAAGCGACAGTCAAGATAGAGAATCTCTTGCCGTGGGTAAGGATTTTATAGCACAATTCATGCTCTGTGAGTGTGTGTGTGGGTGTGTGTATGTGTGGTGTGTGTGCGTTGAGTGTGAGTTATGATAAAGTAATTGTGCTACTGATGATGAAAAAGTCAGCAAGTTTAAAGTCTTTAGTCTCTCACATACTTCATTATTTCCTTTTTACCTGAAGTGGTCCTTCTTTTCTTGTAGTGTTCGCTATAAGTGAGAGATGCTTGCAGACTATAGTTTTTCAATTCTCTCCAAATCTTTTACCTTTTCTTTTATCTATTTTCTATTTGATATTTTAATCACTTTATCGGAGCTCTATCCCGGTACGGGGATGTTAATAAATACTGTGGGAA